>SJYQ01097055.1:0-21246 GCA_006410935.1 Redunca redunca
AGCCTACTAGCCTGGAGTTTTCCAAGTGCCACAGACCTCAGCCAGGATGGATCACAGAGGGTAAGGAGAACCTCTGCCAATCTGTCAAGTTAATTAAAAGAATGGCTACTGCACATGTACACGTGAAAACTACAGATTCAGTAAATAAGCAAAAACGAATTTACCTCCTACCACTTTTTTATGGCCAATGTGAAAACTCTGTTTGGGTCCTGGCTTGTTAGTTTCACAGAGAAGCTACTGCTTCCCAGGTGGCACTAGTGGCAAAGAACCTGCCTGCCAATGCAGGAGACCTACGAGACAGGGGCTCAAGCCCTGGGTCAAGAAGATCCAGGAGGAGAGCACAGAAATCCACTCCAGTATCCTTGCCTGGAGAATCCCACGGACAGAGGAGCCTGATGGCCTACAGTCCACAGGGTCGTAAAGAGTTGGACACGACAAAAGCGACTTAGCATGCATGCACACAGGTTACTGAGGAGCCTATCAATTTGCCTCAAGCTCATCCATCACTTACTAGTTATGCTACTATTTTGACTTCATCCCATCATGGTAATTTCCTAGTTGATGCTGTAATATAAATATCAAATTCTTTAAGATTTAAGTAATTTCACCAGAGATAAATTATCTCCTCTACGAAGATACCATCAAGGGCAGTGTTTCTCAAGCACTGGTTTTCACGATTGCCTTCCCCTGAAGGACCTTTTTAGGCATATTTTAAATCACTCCCCTCCTCCATGAAATGTTAACACAATAGATACACTGGGTGTAAACTAGTCGTCAACTCCTTGGGGATGAAATCATCCCGCCAAGAATACATGACTTAGAGCATATGAAGTGCATCTTATATATGTTTTTAATAAAAATTATATATATTTAAGGCATACAACATGTCTGATACACATATACATACTGAAATGGTTACTACTGTCAAGCTAATGAACATGTCATCTCCTGACAGTTACCTTTTGTGTGCATGTGGTAAGAGCATCTTAATCTACTCTCTAAGCAAATTTTCAGTATTCAGTATGGTATAATGAACTACAGCTAATGCTGTGCATTAGCTCTCTAGACGACGTGTCTTATATGTTTATACACTTTGACCACCATCTGCCCACTTTCTCCACCTGTGGTAACCACTGTTCTACTCACCGCTTCTTTATACCGTTCTTATCTGGCTGTTATCTGTGGCCAGAGAGGTGAACAGAGGCGACACATTGGTTTGAGGAAGTGTCTGCTTTAGGGGTAACAATGTCAGTGCTGTTTCACACTTTTCTTTTTTCATTTCTTTTATTTCTTCTTTCTTCACTTTCTGTGTTTATTCTTATCAATTCAGCTCTAGTATTTTTATTAAGATGGTAAGTAATTCAAAGTCAGACTAGGACAAAAGATCTTATTTTCATCAAGAAGAGCACATCATAAATTCATTCTCTAAGTCTGTGAGTGTGTTTCTGTTTTGTAAATAAGTTCATCTGTATCATTTCTTTTAGATTCTGCATCTCCAAGAGGGAAGGATGAGGGGAGGGAAAGTTAGGGAGTTTGGGGTCAACACGCACACACTGTTATATTTACAATGGATAACCAAAAAGAACCTACTATATAGCAAAAAAAAATTAATATGAATAAAATTTGTTAGTCTTCTGTCAAAAAGAGAAAGAGAAGAGCTTGAATATATATATACACATATACATATATACATACATATATATATACACACACATATAACTGAATCACTTTGCTATATACCTGAACTAGCACAACATTGTGAATCAACTATACTTCAATAAAGATAAATTTAAAAGAGAAGAGCATGACTTTAAGCAACAGTAGTGAATAAGTCTTTCCTTTTCAGATTATTAGCAGTTTCCTCAACCCAAGAAATAACACATCTGTGAAAAATATTCTCCAACACCATTACCCTGGGTCGTGTGCCCTCTTACCCTCATACTTGTTTACTGTCTATAGCATGTATATCATGAATATTAGAGCTCAGAGATCCACATGACAGTGCTCAGGAAAAAAAGAGGGAAGGGAAGGAAAGGAAGGAAAGTTAAGGGGAGGTGAACAGAGAATAAGAAAGGAAAAAGAAGAAAACAGAAGGAAGGCAAACAAGAAAAAAATAGAAAAGACATGAATTCTGGAATTTTTTTCTAATTTATATCCACAAATTTCAAAGAGGACCATGAAACATCAACTGAGTAGTAGTGTGTCGTCCTGCCATAATAAAGAAGTTAGTTTGCTCCTACAGTGTCCACTTTCTAACACTAGAAAGTTATTTTATTTTCTTAGGTCTTTTAAGCCAGAACAAAATATGTTGTGCTATGTATAATTATTTCGTTAAGTCCCTAAGAGTAGTCCTCCTGACATTTGGACAACTGTGTGAGAGACCACCACTCATATTTTCTACCACTGTATCTATTTGTCTTTTCATATTCTTAATACGCAAGAACACCCACCCCTGATTATGAGTGTTGGTAATTTTTCAGAGCTCCGAAACTTGCATGCAAAAATGGATTTCTGACTCACTAAAAATCAGCACTATTGGGAAACAACTGTGGGGTAAATCAGATGTGTGTTTACCTCAAAATGGGTTTTGCCACTAGCCATGGAGTCAAGTCAAGCAATAAAATAACTAAAATAAACAGTAATTTATGCTATTTTTGCTAGAGAAATCTTAAGTTAAAAACGTAATTATTACAGGAGGATGGGAGGAAGAAGGGAAGAAAACATGAGATGCATCCAAAAACTTAACTACTATATTCAGCTAAAACCTTGTAGTTCCATCTTTTTACCTCCATTGTCTCTTTCAATAGACTTAGGAATTAGATACCCGAGTGGTTATTATCTGTGTTCCTCTATCAGACTATACACTTTGCAAGAGCCAGTACAATGTCTATTTTATTGACCATCATATCTGCATGACAAAGACCCTGCACATGGTAGATGCTCAATAAATTTGTTAAGGATTAAAAATTGTATGGGAGGAAGGATATTTTGATACACTTCTCTCAATGCAAGGTGATGCTGTGAAAACAGTTCTTTTCTTTTCCTTTATCCATCTTGACTTCTTTATTTACTCATTATAGAGACAGAGACTATTAAGACATTAACCCTCATAGAAAACACAGTTAAGGTTGCCAAAGGGGATATGTGTGTTCAGTCACCAACTCGTATCCAACTCTGTTGGACATGGACTTCAGCACACCAGCACACACAAGTTCCCTGTCCTTCACTATCTCCCGGAGTTTGCTCTAATCCATGTCCATTGAGTTGGTTATGCTATCTATCCATCCCATCCTCTGTCGTCCCCTTCTTCTCCTGCCTTCAATCTTTCCCAGCATCAGGGCCTTTTCAACAAGTCAGCTCTTTGCATCAGGTGACCAAAGTATTGGAGCTTCAGCTTCAGCATCACTCCTTCCAATGAATATTCGGGGTTGATTTCCTTTAGGATTGACTGGTTGGATCTCCTTCCTGTCCAAGGGATTCTCAAGAGTCTTCTCCAACACCACAGTTCAAAAGGATCAATTCTTTGGTGCTCAAACTGCTTTATGGTCTAACTCTCACATCCATAAATGACTACTGGAAAAACCATAGCTTTGACTACATGGACTTTTGTCAGCAAAGTGATGTCTTTGCTTTTTAATATGCTGTTTAGGTTTGGCATAGCTTTTCTTTCGAGGATAAAGCACCTTTTAATTTTGTGGCTGCAGTCACCATCTGCAGAGATTTTGGAAGCAAAGAAAATAAAATCTGTCACTGCTGCCACTTTTTCCCCATCTATTTGCCATGAAGTGATGGGACTGGATGCTATGATCTTCATTTTTTGAATGTTGAGGTTTAAGCTTTTTCACTCTCCTCTTTCACCTTCACCAAGAGGCTGTTTAGTCCCTCTTTGCTTTCTGCCATAAGAGTGGTGTCATCTGCATATCTGAGGTTATTGATATTTCTCTCAGCAATCTTGATTTCAGCTTGTGTTTCATCCAACCTGGCATTTCACATGATGTACTCTGCATATAAGCTAAACGAGCAGGGTGACAATATACAGCCTTGACATACTCCTTTCCCAATTTTGAACCAGTCAGTTGTTCCACATAATGTTCTAACTGTTGCTTCTTGACCCTCATATAGGTTTCTCAGAAGACAGGTAAGGTGGTCTGGTATTCCCATCTCTAAGAGTTTTCCACAGTTTGTTGTGATCCACACAGTCAAAGGCTTTTGCATTGTCAATGAAGCAGCTGCTGCTGCTGCTAAGTTGCTCAGTCATGTCTGACTCTGTGCGACCCCATAGACGGCAGCCCACCAGGCTCTTCTGTCCCTGGGATTTTCCAGGCAAGAACAATGAAGCAGAAGTAGATGTTTTTCTGGAATTCCCCTGTTTTCTCTATGATCCAAAGAATGTTGGCAATTTGGTCTTTGGTTTCTCTACCTTTTCTAAACCCAACTTGTACATATGGAAGTTCTCAGTTCACATACTGCTGAAGGCTAGCATGAAGGATTTTGAGCTGAACCTTATTAGTATTGGAAATGAGCATAATTGTCTGATAGTCTGAATATTCTTTGGCACTGCCCTTCTTTGGGACTGGAATTAAAACTGACCTTTTCCAGTCCTGTGGCCACTGCTGAGTTTTCCAAATTTGTGACATACTGAGTGCAGCACTTTAACAGCATCATCTTTTAGGATTTTAAATAGCTCAGCTGGAATTCCATATTTTGTCAGAACCCTCCACTCTGACCAGTCTATCTTGGGTGGCCGTGCACAGCATGGCTCATAACTTCACTGAGTTACACAAGACTCTTCACCGTGACAAGGCTGTGATGCATGAAGGGGCAATATAAGGCATGTATAAGGATAAGGCAATATAAGAAATAATAGATGTCTATGCAAGGAGTGGAAAAAGAGATAGCAATCTAATTATCTCCTCTTGAAATTAGAATTGTATCTCCAGCAGGCCACTATCAAATAGGAAAATGAAAGATCAAAACACTAAATTTCTGTCTTATTTTGTAACAAGAGCACTGAAAGTGAAGCCAAACTAAACTGATGACTGTTCATCTACCTCTTTCAGGTCTTGGCTTAAACATCACTTCTTTAGGGGAATGTCTTTGTATTCCTACACACACACATGCATATACATACAAGCGCACATGCGCGTGCATGCGTGTGCACACACACAGACACACTGAATTGTCTTCTGTAATCCTTTCCACTGGAATGAGTGGGAAGCCCATGAGGCCAGAGAAAAGTGTGCTAGTCCACTGATAATTATGTATCCAGAACCTAAAACTATCTCTGTCAAATTGCGGGTGCTCCAAAAGTGTTTGATCAATAAAGTCTTCCTTGCAATAGATTTCTTTTTCTCTTTTCAGACCAATTTATCTCCTTTTTCCATTCTATAAATAGAAAAGGCAATTCCCCTCCCTAAATTATGCTCTTTGCCTTTTCCTTCAAGATGGTTGTTTTTCTCATTTTCAAGACATTATCATTCAATAACTGGAAGCAAATTGCATTTTCTGCATCTATGCACAGTGGGGAATTGGACTGAAGAGTATACACAAGGCTACTTCCCCCGCCCTCACCAAGTACGTTAAGGCCTGGGCCTATTCGTAGACTCTCAGAAGAGGTTCCCCCTGGGGTTCCTCTAAGTCTCTATTCACACAATTTCTAAAGGATTTAGAAGGAAAAAGGGAGATTTTCTCCCTGAAAGCAGTTAAAGGCTAGTGCTCTTAGGGGAATGGCAAAATGTCGACATTCATTTCCTGTGCTCCTCCAAATCAATTCTTACCCTCTGCTTTGACTGAACATAGGAGGAAAAGAGAAGCAAGATCTTGGTGTAAGTCTGCAGATATTTAAAAACAGAAACTCAGGGAGTACTCTGAAAGAGCTTTCAGTCCTAAGACACCAAGTTCTGAGGTCAATGAGGCCTGTGTCTGGTGCTTCTTCGGGCCATCTGGCAACCAGAGAGAGATATTTTAAGTCATGTCAAGGCTGGGTGGCAACCTCAAAAACCACACCCGTTGAACGTCAGCCTTCTCCACTAACATGCAGCAAGTCTGATGTATGGCAAGAAATAAAGGTTGTGCTTTAGGGGTATAGGCTCCCCTGAAATGCTGTTCCCTTAAAAAAAATGATTAATATAAATTCCTCATTCTTTTATTTATTAAATGTTGTGCTGAAAACTAGAAAACTCAAATTTGGATGTTTCCAAATGTCCAGATGTGTCCTAGATACAGCTTAGATGTCAGGAAGAGACTTGAATGGATTTAAATATGAGGTATTCTTTCCTCAGTGTAGAAATATCTCTTCTGAATTATACAGTCTTTCACATGACCCTTGGAGGAAACAGGGAAATATAGTAACTGAAGAGGGATAATGGCCTTCATAAATACTGGCTAAAAGCAAACATATGATTAGAGTAGATGGTTTCAAAGTTTCTGTTAATAGTGTCTTTTTCACACATATATGAAAAGAAAGTGAAGGTGAGAGTCACTCAGTCATGTCCAACTCTTTGCGACCCCATGGACTATACAATCCATGGAACTCTCCAGGCCAGAATACTGGAGTGGGTAGCCTTTCCCTTCTCCAGGGGATCTTCCCAACCCAGGGATCGAACCCAGGCCTCCCGCATTACAGGTGCATTCTTTACCAGCTAAACCACAAAGGAAGCCCAAGAATACTGGAGTGGGTAACCTATCCCTTCTCCAGTGGATCTTCCAATCCAGGAATCGAACCAGGGTCTCCTGCATTGCAGGCAGATTCTTAACCAAGTGAGCCATGAGGGAAGCCTTACACATATGTACACATCACTAGAAAGTTGCAACATGTGAGAAGATATGATAATATCACATACCAACTGTAACAATTAATACAATGAAAACTCCTGACATCACCTATTATTTATTATTCCGTCTAGAGAAAGGGATTTCTCTTGATATCCTTATGTTACACTAACTCAGATTTAGGGGAAGTGAATCACCTTACTAGGTCCTGAGACAGAGCAAGTAGAGCATCTCTGGGTGATCTGGGTTCTAGTACTAGCTCTGCCACTCACTACTCACCTGTAATAATGCGTGCATGCATGCTCAGTCGCGTCTGACTCTTTACGACCCCATGGACTGTAGCCCACTAGGCTTCTCTGTCTGTGGAATTTCCCTTGCAACAATACTGTAGTGGGTTGCCAGTTCCTCCTCCAGGGGATCTTCCCGATCCAGGGATCAAACCCACATCTCTTGCATCTCCTGCACTGGCAGGCAGATTCTTTACCACTAGTGCCACCAACCTCTAAAGTAGACCAAAGAATATCTCGAAGAGTCCTCATGCCAGCCTCCCCCAGTTTTGTAGTCCTGAACAATTATTTTGGAGACAAATCAGGGAAGCATAGATTCAGGTATCTAACACTTGTCTGCCTAGATACACCATGCAGCTATTTCCTCACTGGAGTCTTGTCCCTCTCTCTGAGACTTGTGATACTAGGTATTTGGGGTTTTGTCTTTACTTTTGGTGAGTAGTATACCAGTGGGTAACAGGAAATACTGAGCTATGTTTCCAAAATGGTAATAAATTTGGGAGTCATAAGCTTATAAAATTACAGTTGAAGTCAGAAGTTTTAATGAAATCACCATATGAAGATATATAGAGTGGGGAAAGACATAAGACTGAGGGCCAAGTCCCCTTGATTATAGGAAACGGGTAAGCATGAGAAGTCCTGGAAGAAACCTGAAAAGGAAAATCAATACAGGTAGTAAGTAAACTGTGGTGTTTTGGAAGTCAAGGGAAGAGATTGCTTTAAAGAATCTGTAGTCAACAAAGTCAAAGCTTTCTGCAAGTTGTGCAGGACAGGATTAAGTAATTAAACACAACACTATGGAGCTGCTATTAGCAACAGAAATTTCCATAGGCTGATGATAGCAGAAGATAAATGGCAAGTGTCTTGAGAAATACATGAGAGACGGGGCTGCAGACTGAGCTAACATTCGTCCTCTCTCCATTATGAACACTCAAACAAAATGTTGCAAAAATGCACAATACACAGCTGAGCTTTACCAGAGACGGGGGCTTCCCAGGTGACACTAGTAGTAAAGAACCCGCCTGCCAGTGCAAGAGACTTAACAGACATAGATTAGATCCCTGAATCAGGAAGATCTCCTGGAAGAGGGCATGGCAACCCACTCCATTATTCTTGCCTGGAGAATCCCATGGACAGAGAAGTCTGGCAGGCTACAGTTCATGGGGTCACTAAGTCAGACACAACCGAAGCAACTGAGCACACACCAGAGAAGGACGGTAAGGCCAGTTCCAACTGATACTATAGTGACCCAAATTGAGAGTGGTCAAAAGGCGAGGTTACAGAGTCCAGGCTGGCTCCAAAGAAATTGTGCCAGAAGATTGCTGATAGATAGGGAGGAAACCTAACAGCTGAAGAAATAAATCAGTCAAGGAAATGAAAGTCCAATGGAGTCCCAAAGTAAGTGTGATAGCACTGAGAGCAAAGAACAAGTTTGATTTCTATCCAATTTAAATTCAGATCTAAACAGACCATTGCTGCTGCTGCTGCCAAGTCGCTTCAGTAGTGTCCGACTCTGTGCAACCCCATAGTAAGCGGCTCACCAGTCTCCCCACCCCTGGGATTCTCCAGGCAAAAACACTGGAGTGGGTTGCCATTTCCTTCTCCAGTGCATGAAAGTGAAAAGTGAAAGTGAAGTCGTTCAGTTGGGACCGACCCTTCGGGACCCCATGGACTTCAGCTTACCGAGCTCCTCCATCCATGGGATTTTCCAGGCAAGAGTACTAGACCATTTTCTTTTAAAAATCTTGTCCAACCTTCCTGTTTTTTGGTTTAGTCACTAAATCATGCCCAACTCTTTGTGACCCTATAGACTGTAGCCTACTAGGCTCCTCTGTCCGTGGGCTTTTCCAGGCAAGAATACTGAGTGGGTTGCCATTTCCTTCTCCAAGGGAGTCTTCCTGACCTAGGGATTGAACCCACATCTCTTGCACTGGTGGATTCTTTATCATTGAGCCACCAGGGAAGCCCAACTTTCTTACTATAAATAATCTATGAGGCTCCGCAAGATGTAAAGAACGAATTCACCATTATGTACTCCAGAGTTCAAGTGTGTCTTAGGAAGTTCTCAGTCTTTTAAACTATAGACAGCCTTGAACTTATTTTACAGTTGTGCCAAGAGAAAAACCAATCATCTGGTCAACAACAAAAAACTTTATTAGCTTTTGTAGCAATCAGGGCACAAAAATCTAACAAGTATCTAGGCAACCACTGACCTTTCATGTAACAAAATGTAACACACATTTCCTTTAGTAAAGTTCACTTCTATTTTTCTGCATTGTACATCACTGACTTGAGGAAAATAACACAACGCTTACAAGGCACAGTAAGTGGAAACTTTAGTTCTAGGCTCAGTGTATTAAGTCAGTAGCTATAAGCCCCTCAACAGGCCTCCATCTAATGAACTGTTTTTAGTTTTTAAAGTTTCAAATCACATACTACATCCTCCTTAAGCCTTCCCCAACTTCCTCAAGCAGAATGTGTCGTTGTTTCCTCTGCATTCCCTCTTTACATCAGTAGTGTGATTAATATATCAGATATTCTAGTTCACTTACAGTACCAATATTTATGTAAATCCTCATCTCTCTTAAGCATATAAGCATTGGAACATCCCTGGTGGTCCAGTGGTTAAGAAACCACCTTGCAATACAGGAGAAGCAGGTTCAGTCCCTGGTGGAGGAACTAAGATCTCACAAGCCACTCCAGAGCCCAGGGACTCGCCCATGTACCACAACAAAAGGTCCCGCAGGACGTGCAGAAGATCCTGAGTGCCGCACTTGACACAGTCAACCTGCTGCATTAATATGGACTATAAACAGCTGGTCCGTCTTTAGGATAAGGAAGCATGATTTTGTTTTCTGGGCATTGTATGTTTCTTGGCCTAATAGTACCAGCCAACATAAGAAGACAATTAATCTTCAAAACATGCAACCAAAGTTCAGTTCAGTTCAGTCACTCGGTTGTGTCCGACTCTTTGTGACGCCATGGACTGCAGCACGCCAGGCCTCCCTGTCTATCACCAACTCCCGGAGTTTACTCAAACTCATGTCCATTGAGTCTGTGATGCCATCCAACCATCTCATCCTCTGTTGTCCCCTTCTCCTCCCACCTTCAGTCTTTCCCAGCATCAGGGGCTTTTCAAATGAGTCAGTTCTTCACATCAGGTGGCCAAAGTATTGGAGTTTCAGCTTCACCATCAGTCCTTCCAATGAATATTCAGGACTGATCTCCTTTAGGATGGACTGGTTGGATCTCCTTGCAGTCCAAGGGTCTCTCAAGGGTCTTCTCCAACACCACAGTTCAAAAGCATCAATTATTTGGCACTCAGCTTTCTTTATGGTCCAGCTCTCACATCCATACAAGACTATTGGAAAAACCACAGCTTTGACTACACGGACCTTTTTTGGCAAAGTAATGGCTCTGCTTTTTAATATGCTGTCTAGGTTGGTCATAACTTCTTCCAGGGAGCAAGCATCTTTTAATTTCATGGCTGCAGTTACCATCTGCAGTGATTTTAGAGCCCCCCAAAATAAAGTCGGTTGCTGTTTCCATTGCTTCCCCATCTATTTGCCATTAAGTGATGGGACCAGATCTCATGAACTATCTCCACTCAAAAGAGCTAGAGTACCAACAAACATAGAAAGATTCAGTTCAGTGTATTTTGCTATTGCATCTTTCTAATTTTTGCCTTAATTAGAAAAAGGTTCGACCACTACCCCTGTCTCTTTTTCAATGATTTTCTAGGAATAAATCCCTGGATAACCATATAAACCAGGCCTGTCCTCCAGGTGTGCCAGCCCTCCTTATTAAGTCCGTGATGACAACCCATTATCTGAGTGATTCATTTTCTATGGCAAAAGCTATCAAAACATGGGCCAGTGTTCACAATGCCTAGCAGAAACCTTTCTGAAATATTTTCCTCTCTTTTCCACTTTCATCTGAGGAAGAGGACATTTGGTCATAAGCCAAAATTTCATTGGCTCTCAGGGCAATCCTTGTCAGGGGTCCTAGGTTAGGATTAGATTATTACAGCTATAGCTGTGGCAGGCCTTGGACAAGACAAAGTCATAAGAACGCAGTGCCAATTATTGTTCAAAAATAATACAAACTGGTTTTAGGTACCAGAACTAAAATCTAAGAGTCAGAACCTAAATCTCAAGTCTCCAGTTCCTGTTTCCTGTAGCATCGCAAAGAAATTTGCTCTCCAAATAAAACAATGTTCTGTTTTCTGGATCAGTGGTTCTGCAAATGTGAATTTCCCAGATCAGCATCATCACCTTCAGCAGGGAGCTAGTTGGAAATGGAAATTATCAAGCCCCACCTAAGACCTACTGAAGCAGAAACTCTGCAGGTGAGAACCAGCAGTCATGTTTTAACAAGCCCTCCAGGAGATTCTGGTGCACAGTAAAGTTTGAGAACGACTGCCCTAGACTAGACCAAAGTGTGGTTTGTGAACTAGGGCATCAACATGCCCGGGAGCACATTAGAAAGCCATAATATTAGGCTCCATCCTAGACCTACGGAATCAGAAATTGTACTTTACAAGGTCAAGTATATACTTTACAATGTAATGTATATACAAATACTTTGTATATACATTAAAGCTTGAGAAGCACAATGAAGGATTAAATTGAGCAAATTAGTAATCTGAATAAATAAATAACACTGTGGAGTTTACAAGCCACTCCTTATTCATTTAATTGCACCTCACTGAGACAATTCCTCATTGTACCTTCCTCATTTAATCCTCTTAATAACCCTGTGGACCGAGTATTGTTGTGATTTCCATCTCACATATGAAATACAAGGAGACTGGAAAACTCACCTAATGTCACAAAGGTAGCAAGCAGAAGAGCCATGATATGGACATAGTTTGGCTCTGAAATCTAGGCTCTTAGCCACCACCGATAGATTTTACTTTCTTGGGCTCCAAAATCACTGTGGATGGTGACTGCCACTATGAAATTAAAAGACATTTGCTCCTTGTAAGAAAAGCTATTATAAACCTAGACAGTATACTAAAAAGCAGAGCTATTACTTCACCAACAAAGGTCCATATAGTCAAAGCTATGGTCTTTGCAGTGGTCATGTATGGATGTGATAGACCATGAAGTAGGCTGAGCAATGAAGAATTGATGCTAAAGACTTTGACTGATGATCAGTTGATACTAACACTGAAGGTTTTGAACTGTGGCATTGGAGAAGACTCTTAAGAGTCCCTTGACAGCAAGGAGCTCAAAACAGTCATTCCTAAAGGAAATCAACCCTGAATAGTCATTGGAAGGACTGATGCTGAAGCTCCAATCCCTTGGCCATCTGATGCGAAGTGCTGATTCACTAGAAAAAAACCCTGATGCTGGGAAAGATTGAAGGAAAGAGGAGAAGGGGATGACAGAAGATAAGATGACTGGATGGCATCACTGACTCAATGGACATGACTTTGAGCAAATTCAGGGAGATAGTGAAGGACAGGGAAACCTGGCATGCTGCAGTTCACAGGGTCACAGTGAGTCAGACACAACTTGGTGACTGAACAACAACAACAGAGACATATGAGACACAGGTTCAAGCCCTGAATCAGGAAGACCCCTTGAAGAAGGGCATGGCAACCCACTCCAGTATTCTTGCTGGAGAATTCCATGAACAGAGGAGTCTGGTGGGCTAAAGTCCATAGGGTCTCAAAAAGTTGGACACAATCGAAGCAACTTACACAGCACTTATCTAGTCTGCTTATAACTCCAGGGATAGGAGTTCTTATTTTTTAGCCACATCACGTTGCCTCTCTAATGACAATTTCATTCATGAGTAATCAATTAAGCCTTTCTTAAAGCTAAAAATAATATTATATCCATTTTAGTTGAATAAACATTTATTGAAATCTATTTATTATAACAAACAACCCTGCCTGGTGGAGCTCACAGTACTAACCTAATAAGAATAAATGCTCAATAAATATTTGCTAAACCAATGAATCAGTAAATGACTGATGAGTTTATCATATATGCTAAGTGATACAAGAGCAGAGTTGGGGTGACTGCTTACATCCTGAGCCCCAAGACCTTTCCTGTAATTGATTAATGGTTTGAACCCATAAAGAAATGAAGGGTCAACCAGACAAAGAATGCAGGAAAGGAGATTCCAGGACTTCAAAAGAACTTGGGCTTTATCTGCGGATGCTGGAGATTCACTACAGCAATAAAGGGGGCAAAATAGACTCAAATAGATATGTTCAATAGTATATATACATGAACTGTTACTTACAATAAGTTCAAAATATCAAGGATGAATCCCCCAAAGCCAACAGAACTTCAAGTCTAGACCTAAGCCATCAGGGTTTTAGGTTATTAGCAATCATATCCTGTCAGGGGTTGGGAATACGTGGTTTATGATGGAGGTCTTACCTCCCCATACATGGAAACAGAGACCCCCTGGAGAAGGAAATGGTAATCCACTCCAGTACTCTTGCCTGGGAAATCCCATGGACAGAGGAGCCTGGCGGGCTGCAACTCCTGGGGTCACATAGAGTTGGAGACGACTTAGCAACTAAACAACAACAATCATTAGTTGCCTGCAGAAAGAAAAAGGTCGAAAGGAGGAAACAAAGACTTGGCCTGGGAATTGTCAGAAAAGAAGACAGAAGCCCTAGCCTAGTTTCAGAATCAGCTCTTAGAAAGAGTTAGAGAAAATAGAAGCGTAAGTTCTATATGGCTTCCGTCAAGTCCAACTCTGCGACCCTATGGATGGTAGCCTGCCAAGCTCTTCTGTCCATGGGACTCTCCAGGCAAGAATACTGGAGTGAATTTCCATGCCCTCTTCCAGGAGATGGAGCTACTTTTGAGTGAGACACCAATTTTTCCTTTGATACCTAAGTGATACTCCATTTAGCTGTCTGCCCCTGAGAATGCCCAGAAAGTGGAATTCTTCTCCTCTTTAGCTTTGAAGCTAAAGCTCTTTAGTAGCTTCTCCGACTTTTAATTTTAAAGTAGATTTTCTTGGAAATTTTATTAAGAATTATAGACCCTCTAGGAAGAATTTCCATATCTTAGTGTCTACAAACAGTACTGGGGGAAAATTATCATTTTCCCTTCTCTGCTATTTTTGCTTATATTATGCTTTATCTGTAAAGAATCCTAAATGCATTAAATACAGGTTAAGTAACAGTGTTTAGGGAGACAGGGTTATTTGTATCATCTGTTTTATGCCTCAAGATTTTTCTTCATCAAAGAAACCGCATTTTTCTTGTGTTCTTTATTAGAGCTCCAGTATTAAAATCGTTTCCCTTGAGGTGTTTTATAAAGCACAAATGGTTCAAAAGAAAAATGCTTTCATTCTCAGTTGCCCAAGCCAAAGTTCAGACTTGTAAGGCTCCCGCTTCAATAGGGTGTGTTGGAATCTGAACTGGGACACACAGTCAAGCGCTCCACAGTCGAAAGAGCAGGCACAGTGTTCCTCCCTTGTCCAGACACCGTCACAAACTGGGAGCCCTCAAAATGAGACACGACCCAAGAGACCAGGGTTGCCGCGAGGTCCAGCAGAGATCAAAGCAGTCCTTCTTCCGAGGGACCCCTCAACTCTGCAGCCTATCCTTAGGGAACATCATCAACAGTCTGTGCGAGGGCAGAAAGAAAGGAGATGAGGGGTGAGGTGGGGGTGGCAAGTTCACTTCCTGCCAAACGACATGAAAGCAACTTGAGAGAATGTCCACCCACCCGCAACAGCCTTGTTTGCCCTTAGGCTTTTTATTCCATCCATATTCTGGCACCCCCAGTGAAAAAATGTCACCCAAATAGTCTAATAAAAGATCTTCTAAGAACTGACTCAGGACTGGAACCAAACCAACAAAGCAACAAGAAACCCCACCTCAACTGCTCCTTATATAAAGGCTTGGTTCAAAGGTCAATTCTCAACACTTTGGGGGTCATAAAAGTACTAATCACACTGAAGGGAATTTTGATGAATAATTTTTAAATTATCTACCACTTTAGCACAGATATTTTCATGTGTGTTTCACTTCATTATAAAGCAAGTAAATACATATACAGTTAAGGGTCTATTTTTGAAACTACCTGTGAAAACTTCTTTCTGTTTTACAAAATATTAAAGTAAAATGAAGGCATGATCAGCTAAAAAAGCATATAAAGATGGTGTCTAACATTACACCAAAATTATTATCTATTCCCATTACCCTCAAATTTTGGAGACATAAATAAAGATGGATAAATAGACATTTGATAAACAACATCTGCTTGGTTTCCTACCCTTTAAAACACCATGTGCTTTTGTTTTACCTCAGCAGTTTGACATTTCTTGGTCATGTATTTTTTTTAAAGTGGGGTTTTGAAGAGACTAACATACTCACATTTCATTTGTTAAACGCATTTGACTTCTAAGAAAAGCTAAGAAATGACAATTGCCAGACAATGTCAGGTGGTTGATCATCTAGTGTGAATATTTTGTCACTGTGAGTACAGTTCATGTATGGACTGTGTGAAGCCGAGGTTGTTCCCCATTATGGTAAAGAATAAATGCTCCTCTTCTATTTGCCACGTTAGGAAAAAAAGGGTGCAGTTCTCCTATGAAAGGCAAATCTCCCCTACTGTGCTCTCAGTTCTCTTTCCCATTTCCTCTGGGAGCTTCTAAACCATCCCTTATTCCAACACTATCCCACCCTAACCCATGTTTCTATACCAATGCTGAAATCATAACTGTCTTACCTTAATCCTCAACTCTTATTTCATCTCTCATCACATCTCTTGGAATCTATGCCCCCTGCTTCAACTTCCTCATTTATCCCAACTCAATCTCTGCGATTTTTCAGAACCCGTAACTATAAACCAAAACATTTCTTTTCCTGAAAGACACCGACCTCCTGCATGTGTGAGTGCTCGGTCACTTCAGTCATGTACAAGTGTCTGTGACCTTATGGACTTAGCCCACCAGGATCCTCTGTCCATGGGATTCTCCAGGAAAGAATACTGGAGTGGGTTGCCATTCCCTCTTCCAGGGGATCTTCCCCACCCCGCGATCAAACTCAAATTTCTTGTCTCTTGCATTGGCAGGCAGGTTCTTTACCATTAGCACTGCCTGGAAAGACCCACCATCATCCTACTAATGATCAATTTCACCCCTGCCTTCTTAGTCCTCATTCTCACTGGCTTCTCTTCTGATCTGAAATTGGTACCATCCCAGTCTAGGCTCCCATTTTGCCTCGTCCAATATGTCCTTTCATCCATCTCTAGTTTCTCCTTCTATCTCTATCTCCCTTGCAGGCTCCATGTTCTCTTCTTGCCCTGTGAATAAAGGCTTTATGTGCAGATCTGACTGGAGCTTCTCATCTTCCTGGACTTTGTACTTCTGATGATCCTTTATAGATAAAAGGTTCCCAAATGTGCCAGTTCTGATCTGATTCCCAGGTCCATATTTCTCAGTGCTTGCTAGAGATCTCCACCTACATGCCTCTCAAACCCAATGTGTCCAAACTGGACTTAATATTCTGCTAAGCCTGCTCCTCTTTCCTAGATACTAGGAGAGTCATCTTCTGATGACTGAGTCATCTTCAATTATCTCCTCTTTTCCAACTTCCACATTTAGTGACTGTCCTATATATTCATACACATTCCCACTATCACCACTGCCTTTTGTCGGGATTATTCCAGAAACCCAGAGATGGTTCCACGTATCCAGTCCCTCCCTCTCTTCTGACCCCCAATATACTGTACACTCTGCTTCCAAAGTAACCCATTGAAATATGATTTTTATGTTAACATTCCCATACAAAATGGAGCAAATATTTTAACATGCTATTTAAACCCCCAGAAAATGGTCCTGTCCCATGTGCTTAGTTGCACAATTGTGTCTAACTCTTTGCGACACCAAGGACTATAGCCTACCAGGCTCCTTTGTCCATGGGATTCTCCAGGCAAGAATACTGGAGTAGGTTGCCATTTCCTTCTCCAACCTGTCCCACTGCAACAGCTTATGAATTCTCCACTACAATGCTCCTGGACAAATGAACCACCAGAGTACTGCTTTGCCATTGTTCATGACTGTGACTTCTGCCTGACATGTTCTCCACCTCTGAAACCCTCTCCATCCATAAGGAGTATTTCAACTACTGCTTTTTCTATGAAGGCTTCTTGGTTTTCTTAATATTTCTCCTTTCGTTACAGGACTTAGAACTCTGTTACATTAAGGTAAAGAAATGTTTTTAATAAACTTACTAGTGTGTGCTAGAGCTGGTCTCATGGCACAGGGAGGAAGCACATAACCCAGCCTGGGGCGTTAGGATGATTTTCCACAGAAGTAGCTAAGCTTGCTATCAGGAAGAGAGGGGCATGAAGTGTTTTTCAGAAACAGATAAAGACTATAGAAAGGCATGAGAGACTATGTCCCATTTTAGGAATTCAGGTATCAATTGCTTGGAGGGACATGAAGTGTGTTGGGGTAGTGGTGGTGGTGGCTGTTATTCAGTTGCTAAGCCGTGTCCAACTCTTTGCAACCCCATGGACTACAGCACGCCAGGCTTCCCTGTTCTTCACTATCTCCCAGAGTTTGCTCAAACTCATATCCGAAGAGTCGATGATGCCATCCAAACATCTCACCCTCTGTCACCTGCTTTTCCTACCCTCAATCTTTCCCAGCATCAGGGTCTTTTCCAGTGAGTGAAAACTCTTCACATCAAGTGGCCAAAGTATTGGAGCTTCAGCTTCAACTGATTGATTACAGTTGATTATAAACTCTTGAGCAAAGGGTTTGTATTTTACTTATTACTATATCTCAAATAGTAGTTAGTATGATAAACACAAACACATACTCAAAAAAATGTTGGTAAAGTAAAACTGAATCCCTAGTTTACATAATAATTTATTATATAACACCATCAATGAATTTTCTAAACTCTTTTAAATTCTATATTTTCAAACTGTATCATCCTTGGAGTATAGTTCTATTTATTTATTATCTACTGTGCAAAATAACAGTTCCTTTTCACTGCCTAAATACCAACTCTTTAAGCTTAACTAGACAAATTCTAATGTTGAAAGGAATGGTGAAAAAAAATCTGTGTTTTTTTTCCCCCTGCCCTTCATAATTTAGCAAATTTTGAACTGTTCCTCATTCTTCCAAAGAAAAGACTTCTTTGTCTGCCCTCCAGGTGTTTAAACAATGTTCCCTCTATACCCTCCTCTCTACCCTTCCTCATTCTTGAGGAGGAGTAACCAGAACTGCCTTCAGAATTGCAGGGGAAAATGCTCTGGTTTGGGTTTGAGGTTTCCCAAACATCATTACAGACTCTGGGTACAGAAGGAGTAGGTTGAACCAAAGCTGTTTGTAATTTGGCACTGAGAAACAGGCCACCTAAATCCCCATTCTGAGTATATCCTGCCTCCTTGTGCCCTTACTTCCCACAGTCCACCCACAGTTCACATCTAGAAGTCCTCCTGCCCAGGGGAGTAAACTTTCCCTGGGCTTCAAGAGGCAAATACCCTGGAGTCATCTTTGTCTCTTTCTTTCACACTCCACGTTCATCAGTTCTATCTTTAAACTCCATCCAGAGTCTGACCACTTCTCACCGCTACCACCACTACCATCCGGGTCCAGGCCACCATCATCTCCCACCTGGATTATCAAAATAGCCTCCTACCCACTCTCCCTGCCACCATGTCTCCCACAAAGCAACCAAAATAGAAGCCTGATGATGTCACTCCCCTGCTTGAAACTCTCCAGTGGATTTCTCTCACTCAGAATAAAAGCCAAGTCCTACAGTGATCTATAATAAGGACCAACGTGATTCTCCCCACACCCTCCATCTTATCACCTAACCAGTGCCATCCTGCCTTACTCTGAAACAGTCACAGTGGTCTTCGTGCTACTCTTGAGCTTGCCAGTCATGCTGCCACCTCTGCTTCCTTGCCTTTGATATTCTTCAGCCTGGAGAACCTTGAATAGACATTGGAAGGGCTGATGTTGAAGCTGAAGCTCCAGTACTTTGGCCACTTGATGCAAAGAGCTGACTCACTGGAAAAGCCCCTGATGCTGGGAAAGATTAAGGGCAGGAGGAAAAGGGGGCAACAGAGAATGAGATGGTTGGATGGCATCACCAAATCAATGGGCATGAGTTTGAGCAAACTCTGGGAGATAATGAAGGACAGGGTAGCCTGGCATGTGGCAGTCCGTGGGTTCACAAAGCACTGGACACAACTTAGCAACTGAACAACAGCAACAAACCTGGAATACAGTTGGCACAGATACCCACATGGTTCATCTAACTGCCCATTATGAATTAGCCCTGGTGTCTCCCTTTCCACCCCATGACTCTCTGTTCCTCCTTTTCTACCATGTCTTGCTTATTATTCATCCCTTCTAGTAAAATTTAAGATCAGGGACAATGCATACTTATCTGCCTTACTGTTATATCCCCAGAGTTTAAATTTTAGAGTCAGTACTTGATAGACCATCAACAAATGTTTGAACCAGGTAGCTTTGGTCCAGCCACACCCCATATAAGTGCTAGGCACAGGTTAACTCTGACATATGCTGGGTTTTATTCGTCCCTTCTCTTCCTGGCCTATTTCTCAAAACTACTCAGAATTACATTTGCCTATGCTACTAAGAAAGTTGAGGAATGAATTCTGCAGTATTTAAAAGGGATTCACTAAAAATATTTGCTTTAAGAAAAAGGGAAAGAAAGTTTTTCAGCTGAATTCCTAAATTAATGTGCATATGAATAAAATAAACTTGCCTAATCTCCTTTGAATCACTTGGGGAACTTTGAACATGGAGTGATAATACCACAAGCTTCTCTAAATGCATGCCAGGCACTTGTCAACCTGATCCTTTAATACCAAACAAGTGACAACTTTAAAGTATATATATTTAATACTGTTTTCCACATATCCACCTCTAAATCATCAAACGATGAGAATCCTTTGAAATTCTTGGCTCATTATCCAGCCTCTACCAAGCTAACTCATGTCTAAATGTCTCCCAGAGCAGTCAGCTCAGTGTCACTACCAGGAAACACATTGTCACCCCACCCAGAGAAGGATAAAGGTCTGCTTCAGATGCCAGTGTAGGGCCATTTGGGCAAGCTCCCTCCAGATGTATTTTTGGTTTTTTATTCTGTTCTTCCTTTTACTGTGATTTGTTTTTCAAGTATATAAGGCAATGGTTTCTAAACATTATGCTGTGGCACCCCAGAAATTGAACCCTTCACCAAATTTTGAAAAAAAAAAAATTGATGTTTGATGCAACTGACTATACAGTCACTAAGAAGTCGAGATTTATCTTACAAAGAGTAATAGCAGACCAGCAACAAAGAAAGATTGTATGTTTTTTAAAACATGTAACTAGTTTTTTCCATAAACATATTAGACTTCACAGTAAGGGCAGGAAACAGCTGTCCTTGAACCTAGACATGGTACAGAAAGGCAAGCACACAAGCTGTGACCTGCTGTAGTTATTTTTATGAACACCATGAGATACTGTTTTATTATTATGTGGATGGTGGTATAGATTTTATTCTTTGAAGCCCTTCATTTGTATTGCCAATAATTCCAGCACTTGAAAGCATGCTACAAACACGGAAGACTGAGAACCTCCAATATAACAGAAAGCTTTATGCTTTTGTGCAAGACCTGGGGAATACACACAGATCTTGGCTATCGGTATGGTCATCTGATTTTGATTACCCAAACATATTCCCTTGCAGGAAATATGGAGTTAGAAGGTTTAATTTAAGGATGGATTCTGCACCCCAGAGGCCATTTTCAGAACCGAGTAGTCAAAGTAAATTTGTTGTTGTTCAGTCATTAAGTCATATCCAGCTCTTTGCAACCCCATGGACTGCAGCACACCAGGCTTCCCTGTCCATCATCTCCTGGAGTTTGTTCAAACTCATATAAGTAAATTCAGTTCCGTTCCATTCAGTCACTCAGTCGTGTCCAACTCTTTGTGACCCCATGAATTGCAGCATGCCAGGCCTCCCTATCCATCACCATCTCCCGGAGTTCACTCAAACTCACATCCATCGAGTCGGTGATGCCATCCAGCCATCTCATCCTCTGTCGTCCCCTTTTCCTCATGACCCCCCATCCCTCCCAGCATCAGAGTCTTTTCCAATGAGTCAACTCTTTGCATGAGGTGGCCAAAGTACTGGAGTTTCAGCTTTAGCATCATTCCTTCCTAAGAACAC
>SJYQ01097075.1:0-11437 GCA_006410935.1 Redunca redunca
GTATTCTTGCCTGGAGAATCCCATGGACAGAGGAGCCTGGCTGGCTTCAGTTCGTGGGGTCACAAAGAATTGGACATGACTTAACAACTAAACAACAATGGCTGTAGGTGACCTTCACCTGCTTGAGCCACGGGGTCATTATGCAGCGAGGAGTCACTCGGCCTAAGAAACTCTGTGCTGCCCGAAAGCTCACAGGGTCCAAGCAGCTCACTGGGCAGAAGGCACAGAGGCCTGAAGAGGAAATGTGGCTTTTTCCGGGTCAGAGATGAAGTCAGCACAGGCAGCCAGATACCAGGCCTGGTCAGTCAGTCCAGGAGTGACCCATGACCTCTCTGTACAGACAGCCTTGGGGAAGAGGACTTCAGCCTCAGGAAAACACTTTCTTTGCACGCCCTCTAGTTTATGGTGGCCTCTGCACCATTTTTAAATCACTTTTGGTTTAAGGCACGTGTGCACAGTCAAGGACAGGCTTGTTTCCACTTTGAGGCCTGTCTCTAAGAGTTCTAGGAAAACTGCACCAGAGGTACGAACACAAAGATCCTCTTTTCTAAATCTAACTCTTTTTCCCATCCCCTGACAAGCACACATGGGTTATCTCAGGTATAGCGCATTTTCTGGTTTAGTAGTGTTGCATGGACTCTCTGCCTTTCTACTAGGTTGAATTGCATACTCTTGCAAAGCCACTAGGGTTGACCCTTGCTAGTTCCTGTTCTAACATAAGTTCAGTTCAATTCAGTCCAGTCGCTCAGTTGTGTCCGACTCTTTGCGACCCCAGGAATCGCAGCACTCCAGGCCTCTCTGTCCATCACCATCTCCCGGAGTTCGCTCAGACTCACGTCCATCGAGTCCATGATGCCATCCAGCCATCTGATCCTCGGTCATCCCCTTCTCCTCCTGCCCCCAATCCCTCCCAGCATCAAAGTCTTTTCCAATGAGTCAACTCTTCGCATGAGGTGGCCAAAGTACTGGAGTTTCAGCTTTAGCATCATTCCTTCCAAAGAAATCCCAGGGTTGATCTCCTTCAGGATGGACTGGTTCTAACATAAAGGGAAGGTAAATCTAGATCCCTCTAACCACATCCGTCTACTGGTGAACATCCTGCAGGAACCCTGAACCTGAAAATGATCTTTGCTGTTCTGACCCCAACTGAATACTAAGTCTTGGAGGTTTCCCTGAGAGACTCAGCAGGTTGGAAGGGCTCCTCAAGCAATAACTATTTTCACAAGGCATCATGGGAAGGGGTTGCTTTGATGACTGATGATGATGCACTGCACGCCAGATGCTCTCTTAGGTGCTCTGCAAATGGGTTATCTCCTTTAATCCCCACAACAATGTGATGAGGGAAGTTCTGCTATCTCTATTCTTTATAGATGATGAAACTGGCAGTCAAAGATGTTTAGAAACAAGCTCAACTGGAAAGTCAGCGACAGAGCTGGAATTTGGACAGAAGTTCAGCCAGCTCAAAAGTTCATGTTCTGAATCACCATATTGCATTGCTTTATATGTATATAAATGTATCTCCAGATGGTTCATTAGTGTAATTCATTCCAAACATATAAAACCATCACCCCATGACAGTCTCAGAGTGATATTGGGAACACAGAAATACAGTCCTGCAACCAAAGGTGAAGCCCAAATAGTTTGCATCCTTTTAAAAAAAATTAAGATATCACTGATATATAACATTAGCTTCAGGTATACAACACAATGATTTGATATTTGCATATATTATGAAATGTACTTCATGATCTTTA
Source organism: Redunca redunca (assembly GCA_006410935.1). Classification (NCBI taxonomy): domain Eukaryota; kingdom Metazoa; phylum Chordata; class Mammalia; order Artiodactyla; family Bovidae; genus Redunca; species Redunca redunca. Next base: position 1,755 of record SJYQ01097075.1, read on the forward strand.
CATGCATTTTTTTCAAACATCATGGAGGAATTTCCTAGATCATCGCTATGTTTCCTAAAATCTCCCTCTTACCTCCAAGCCATTTTCTTCATATGCTGTTCCTGTACTTCTCCAAGATTTCCCCCCAAATCTCCTTCCCCAGATACAAAGAGAACTAAAGACAGCAGCCGTTCCCTTGTGCACACTCTTCCCAAAGTGGCTCATATTTAACCAGCTTTTAAGGAAATGATGTGATGTAGTTAAAAGAGTTAAATTTTCCTAGGTCTTATTACTGCCTAAAACGTCATGATTTTAGAAGATGGAATCAAATTAGTTCAATTATTCCTATGGTTTTGTGGAAAAACACCATGGAACCCCTAATATCTTATTGCTATCATCATTTTAAAATAATTGGTGAAAACTGCCCAGGCCATCAGGACCCACATTAGAAAATGAAGGTTAAAAGGAGAAGATCCATGCTGAGGGCTTTCCTTAATGTCTCATCAAGGAAGCACGTGATTAGGCCTCAGCTGTAGGTGACCCTAATGTGACCTTGGCCTGATGCCCAAGTGAAAGCCAGACTCAGGCCCACCATGAGGCACAATTCTAGGGGAAGGACTCTCGCTCTTTGGAGTTGATCGGTGCACACCCTATACACGGCAGCACAGCTTCACAAATAAATGGTGATTTTTGAAGACACCTTTTCCTCTTATGACAAAACAGAGCCATCAATTTGGCTATAAAAATAGATTCGGGGGCTACAGAAGTTAGTTGAGAAACAGTAAACGTAATCCAAGCCCAGAAGAGCCGGAGAAAAACATACACCCAGGCTCCCGCCACGTGGCCCCTCCCCCAGGACACCAGTCTCCCAAGGCCATTTATGGTTGGGACCAGATGCTGTAAATGAGGGGTATGCAATGACTCCTGCTGTCCCCTACCATCTACCCCACGATGTGCAATTTTAATTTATAATTGTGGGTGAGTTATATCTGTGCTCAGAGTGAAGCAAGATGGGGCCATAGTTGAGGGTGGGGAGAGTGGGGTGAAGGGACTTAGATAAATAGTTTGCAAAAGATATGGTGAAAAATGCCAGACCAAAATTGGAGAGACTGAACTGGGTTGGTTCAGACTATAGGAGCACGCCCTTCCCTGCCACCCAGCCCATATGGTCACATCCCCCTGAGGATGAGGGCCGCTGGGGGCCACTGTTGCTTCCACAGCGGAGGTGGGACAGCTCTCAGATATGCAGGGACACACTGACAATATTTCAATTCTCTTCTGAAAATGAAAACCTCCAGGATATTTTAGGTTTCTCGGAACTAAAACACCCAGCGTTCACCTTTTCACTTGTGCAGCGTTCATCTTTTCCAGGTTGGTGTGAGTTGATCTTTCTATAGCGGATGTATTAACTAGTCTGCTCCAGCTACCATAACAAAGTACCAGACTGGGTGGCTTAACAACAGATATGTTTGCTCACAGTTTCGGAGGTTAGAAGGCTGAGATCAAGGGAGACACCTGCCTTGTACACGGCTGTCCTCTCACTGGGTCTTCACGTGGTCTTTTCTCCGTGCACTCTCAGAGGGGAGAGGGAGCTCCCTAAAGTCTCTTTTCTCTTGTAAAGGCTTCACCCCATGACCTCTTTTAAACTTAATTACCTAAGTGTTTAGGGGATCCCTAGCTCCAGGGATTTCCCTGGCTAAGACTCCACGCTCCCAATGCAAGGGGCCCCGGTTTCCATCCCTGGTCGGGGGAATCAAGATTCTGACTAATGCAACTAAGGCCCAGTGCAGCCAAAGACATGAAAGCACAATAATAAACAAAACAAAAACCCCCGATCTCCAAATAGTCACATTAGGGGTGAGGGCTTCAACATACAAACTTTATAAGAATATTATTCAGTCCATAAAAGTGGGTTTAGGTATGGGAAAGAGGTTGTGGGATTATTTTGCTTTTAGGTAAATCTGCCTTCTGCCCAGGCTCTGTCTCGTAGCTCTTCACAATGCTCTCTGCCCAAGTCAGGAGGTTCCTCTTCACTCACCCCATGCCTACATGTCAAATATGCTTCTCCCACTCACCAGCCACCCCTCTAAACCGCTGTCCAGGGCTGTCCTGCTCCTTGGAACAGAGCCCCCACTTTCCCCAAACATAACCTGGTCAAAATCTGTCCCCACCACCTGCTAAACCTGTTCTTTATTTATAAATTGAAGTCATTTCTGAACACATTACCTACCCTAAGTGTTTCATCAGCAAGGAAGTTCAGAGTCAAAACTATATCTGATCACTGGAAACATACACAGGGCAAATACCCTAGCCAACCCTTTCACTCATTCCTTAGGTCAGCAAACATTTAGTGAACAACTACTACACACAGTCTTTCATCCAGTCCTGTGGAACCCGTCAGCAAGCAAAACAGGCAAAGAATCCTTCCTTCATAGAACTTACATTCTTCCTGTCCATTTTTCCCCTTTGCCCTGATTGCATCTGTTTTAAAATATTTACTCTTCTGTGTCTATGTCACTCATATTCTATTTACAAATATTCTCAACCTCATACTGTATAAATCTATAATCTTTTTATACAGTGTATTTTTTGCTCAAATTGCTTTTCACAGTAGATAGGTAGGGCCATTGTAAGGAATCAATTAGATGGTATAGGAAAAGTCTCAAGCACTTGTAGAGGTTCAATACAAGGTAGCTTTCTATCTTTTAAAATCCCAGATATACTTAAGACCAACCTCAAATCTCTTCTCTCTCCAGGAGTCATTAATGACACCAGAAAATGTGAGGATTTTCCCTTCTTTTACTAATTTCCCTTAGCACATAGTCATTCATTGCATAGTTTGACACCTTGTTATATTCTTTCATAGATTATTTTCTCATTCAATCCTATGTATATATCAGGCTTCTTTAAGAGTAGATTGTAAACTCAATGTATGTTCTTAATCCACACAACTCAATCTAGGTTTACATAAGAGGTGAAGTAATGAGCAAGAATTCTCTCTCCCATTTTCACTCTCTATTTTATTTTTAAAATCTGGCCCTCTTTACAAAACAACACCCAGTTCCTTAATTAGGGTAAGGGGAGTTTTTATGAATTTAAAAAGTAATTTGATTTACATTGCTACAACACATCCATCATTGAATGTGGAACAAAAGCAGTGATACTTCAAACAAAAGAAACATTTCAAGTAATTAAGAACGAAGGACAAGAACATTACTGTGTTTTCTATAGAAGGAAAAATCTGCCAGTCAAAAGAGCTGAGACAAAGAGCACTGGTTAAGTCAGTTGTGATGTATCCATTGGATGGAGGTCTATGTATTCTTTTATAAAGTGCACCTGAAGGAGGCTCTTTAATGAAATGGGAAGACACACACCATGTGCCATTGGGTAGGGTGGAGGGGGACACAGGAGTAGTATTCAAAACTGTTAGCATATAGGCTCAGTGTTATAAATATTCTATTTACATATCTACAAAGACAGAGACAAAAGATAAAGAGAAATGTTTTAGAAAATGAGCAGTATCTATGGATGGTGAAATAATTGCTGAAAATTGACTTTTTTTTTTTTTTAACAGATATCTCTTTACCATCAGGGAAACAAGAACACATGTTGTGTTGAAAACTGAAGTTAAAGAAGGACTTGAAGGCATCACTTTAGGGACTGGTGTTGTATTGAGGGCTTCCCAAGTGGTTCAGTGGTAAAAACAAAACAAAACAAAACACCAAAACACCTGCCAATGAAGGAGACACAAGTTCGATCTCTGGATCAGGAAGATTCCCTGGAGGAGGGCATGGCAACCCAGTCCAGTATTTTTGCCTGGAGAACCCCATGGACAGAGCAGCCTGGCAGGCTGTAGTCCTGGGGGATCACAAAAGAGACATGATGACCTCACAACCCGCAACGTGTTGTACTGGGGAACCTGAGGCTTGCCTGTCGTCCTGTGTGTGCGTCAACCCCTTGCCCCTGTTCCTGGCATTCAGAAAGCAATGCTTGAAGTAATAAGGGCTACATTTCTTTTGAAACACCCTGTAATTTTGGCTTTCCACAAAATCCAATGGATGTTCTTGACAATTAAAGCCAAAATTTCTCTGGAAGTAAACACGAGAACTCCATCATTCCATTCAGAAAGGATGAAGCCCATTGCTATTTCACAGATGGGTGGAGCTGAGAAGGCCAGCTGGTAGCCAGTGGTCATTTCCAAAAAAGAATGAGAGGGGGAAGGGCAATCCATCTGAAATAGAGCAAAGGCAAGGGCATAGGGCATCCTCCTGCAGACCCCCCCTCCCCTTGCCTAGTAGAAGAGAACTCATAGCAGCCCTTCAACATCCCGCCTCATTCCTCCAGCCAACATCCATGTCAGTATTTTTAACAAGGCATAAAACTTGTGATTCTATTAAAAACACATGTCTCTTGTTTCAAAGCATGGTTAGCAACAGCCACCGACATTCAGTAAACACACCATCAACCAGGGGAACACACTCATTGAACTCCAAGTCTCAGATTCTTATTATTATCCTTTTACAAAGCAACACAGGATCTTTTGGCTGGAATAAATTTTGAGATCATCTGTTGGGCTTGCTCTCTGGCTTCTTGAGAAGACTGTTCAATCTGCTGAAAGACAATAACTATTTCCAGTTTTACTATTTCTCACAGAGAGGAGAGAAGATGAGTAGGGCGGAATTTTGAAAACTGAGAGAAAGGGAGGGAAGAAAAGGCTGATGAAACTACAGGGTGGGCAAAAAATAGGGATGCTAAGTCAGCCTCTAGACACACACTTGTCAACAAGAAGTCCCCATTCAAGTAAGGGTTTTGTTTAGACATTTCACAGACTGGATGTTTGTGTCCCCTTGAAATCCATTTCTTGAGGCCCTCGCCCCCTAGGTAATAGTGTGGAGGTGGGGCCTTTGGGAGATAATGANACAATCAGGTTGGGGGACTCAGGGCTTAGAAGGCAGGTGGCTCTGGCAGAGAAGCACACGTGTCTCAGAGGCAGCCTGAGTGTGGCTGGCTCCTGTGTCCCAGAGCCCTGGGGAGGGGACAGGGGCCCCCACCGAGAGGATGCCTAGCTCCTAACATGGCAGGAAGATTCCCTCCCTTCCTCCACCCAACTCCAGATGATCGACCCTCCAGGTGTACCCACATCTGAAGGGCTTCCTGGGATGGGGCACTTCCAGTGCTGGGATATGGGGAAAACTAGAATGAGCTGGTCACCTCGGTCAAGTCCCCTGTCTTGCCCTTCTCCCCCTTGGCTAGACAATGACTTCACTCTTCCCTCACTGGGAGGCTAGTACAGAACAACTCACAAACACTGGAGGGGAGAGGGCTCACTTTCCTTATCTGTAAAATGGGGATGTTGGGGATACTGTCAGGGTCTTACAGGGAATGGAGCCACCCTGGCTTGAATAAAGCACGCAGAGGCACAAGACAGAGTCAGTCACAAACAAGGATTGATAGCTGGAGGCTGGGGTCAGGGGTATAAGGAGGCAGGAACATAGGAAGGGAACAAGAAGAGGGCAACCAAAGCAAGGCCCTCAGATCCTGCATCGCCAGGCTTTGGGAACTGTCTGTTTGGCTCATCCTCCCAAACGCATCCTCCCACTTCTATCTCCCGAAAGGCCACGCAATCCACCTGGGTCGCAGACAATCAATCATCTTTGCTTTCTTCATGCCCTTCTGTCTCTGGACCTCCTTGTACGAAGTCTTTCTCCCAGTCTCTCTCACATTTTGTGCCCCCAACCCAGTCTCCTGTCCTGCTAGTATTTGGGTCAAATCAATTCCCTGCTGCACAGACTCCTGTGTCCAGCCTGTCCCCAACCAGCCAGCCTCCACCCTGAGGCCACAGTGTGGGCCTTCTAAAGCACAGAGCTGATCCTCGGAATCCATGGGGATTACACTCAGACTAGTCAGAATCACCCACCCTCCTTTCTGATCCAGCACTTCTGAGCCCCCAGATTATGTTCTTCACCCCCCACTCTCCACTCTCCATTTTCGCCACGATGGACCCAGTGTGGTTTCCTGGATCTCATGCTGATTCACACCGCTATGCCTTCAGAATTCAGCTCAAGAACAACTTCCCGTAGGCAGCCACCCCCACCCCATCTTCATAAGGCTGTTTGGGGTTGAGATGCTTCTGACCCAAGCCCTCTCTCCCACTGTTCCTACCACAGTGAAAGGTATTCACTTGTCTTTCTCCCCTATCAGATATAAATCCACAGAAAGCAGGCACAGCCTATTATTATTCCTTTCCACCCTTGATGGCATCTCAATGCTTGGGGCACACCGGGCACTTACAAATATCTGCAGAATGAGTAAATGAAAACCAGCAGCCTCATCCATGGAACACAAAACCAAAGCCCAAAGCAGGCTGGTGTTTGGAAGTCCCATCTTCTCCACTGAGAGAACAGAATATTCCAAGCAGAGACAGATCCTCTTTCCACCAGCCCAGCCCTGGCACAAAAGCACAGTGGGTAGAGAGGCTGATGTGGCAAGCAGCTTGGGCTTGGGAGGCAGTGACCTCAGGCTGCCATATGTCTCTTCAGGGAGTCCTGTGGAGTCCTGGGTACTTGCCTGACCTCCTGAAGCTTGGGCTTCTCTTTTTCCATACAGGGTTAATGATAACCCCTGTGGCTTCCTAGGTGGCACTAGTGGTAAAGAACCTGTCTGCCAATGCAGGAGATGTAAGAGATCTGGGTTTGATCCCTGGGTCGGGAAGATCCCCTGGAGGAGGCATGACAACCCACTCCAGTATTCTTGCCTGGAGAATCCCATGGACAGAGGAGCCTGGTGGGCTACAGCCCATGGGGTCACAAGGAGTCGGACATGACTGAAGCAACTTAGTGCACACACATGCAATGATAAGCCCCATGGCTCTGTTGTGAGGAGTAAATGAAATTACGTACGCACAACTGTTAGCACTTGGCAGACACTTAGATCTGGTCTTACCCAGCCCCCTTCCCACCAACATTACCCAAGCAGAGTCAGAGCCTAACAATATCTGTGTTCCTAACACACACAGGCAGCTCCTGCTGGTGAGACTCTGTCTGAAAAAACAGGGAAGGAGGCAAAGACTTGATTTGACTTGATTCCTGGACTGAGAGCTTGGGAGGTGCTAGACACAACCCAGGGCACTCTAACCAAGTCCAAGGTCCTCCAGCTCCCAGATGGGACACAGAAATCACCGAGGCCTCCCCTCACTCCAGGCACCTGGCAAGGTCTTCATGTCAGCATCCCTTTCCTCTCCTCCTGCCAGAAGAAAGAGAAACCAGAGAAAGTCTGAAAGAACACAGGAAATGTCAACAGTGGTAACCACTGGGGACAAGATTCCAGGTGACTATAAATCATCTTAATAATCTTTTCTATTTTCCAAACTGTCTATAGTGAATTTCTTCTGTCTGAAAATATTAACAATGTCCTTGTTATACTTAAGTTTCCTGAGTCCCAGATGAGTTATGCCCCTGTGAGCACAATTAAGCTGTAACAGCCAGTCTTGTTCTGGAATCTCTGACAGAGGAATCCAGGATGACTCTGTGGCCTGGGGACGAAGGATGCTACAATGACTTTGGAACCTTGGGACCATCAAGCAGAATCGCTGTAGCCTTTGAGAGGTACCTAAATAAAACCTCACCCAGTGTAGGTCGAGGCTCATTTAGGGGACCACAGTTGTCTCTATGGCTGGTGCTCCTGGCTAAGAGGATCCCAGGGAGGAGACAGGTAATGAAGAAGGGAGAGGGTAATGCTAAGACACTTCATAGAACAGATTTCCAGGGAAACTCACCTCTGTTAAAAGAAAGCAGTCAGAGAACAATTGTCGTTGTTGAGATGCTAAGTCACGTCTGACTATTTGTGACCCCACGGACTGTAGCCCACCAGGCTTCTCTGTCCATGGGATTTCCCAGGCAAGAATACCAGAGTGGGTTGTCATTTCCCTCTCCAGGGAACCTTCCCAACTTGGGATCGAACTTTCATTTCCTGCATTGGCAGGCAGATTCTTTATCACTGAGCCACCTGGGAACCACAGCAACTTGCCAAATCTCGTAACAGGTCTATGGGGCTTAATTATGAAGTGGTGTGGAGGAACTCTTCCCCTGGTTTAAAAAAAAAAAAACAAAAACCCTTCACTGCACCTGGGCTTTGTTCATGCCTTAACTCACGCATTCATTCATTCACTCACTCATTCATGCATCAGTTACTTGTTGAGTTCTTCTGGGTGCCAGGCATTGTGGGGCAGTATGATTAATAAGACCATCTTTCCATCTTTCATCATCACCACCACTTGAGGAAATTTTAAGGAATAATAGTTGTTGGGTAGGAGTTTTGCTCAGGAATATGGAAATGAAGAGAAGGACAAGCAGAGACAAGACAGCTGGCAGGAGAGAAGAACTCTGAAGAAGAGAATCAAAAGATGTCTAAGTAGGATTCTGAAGACATTATGCCCCTCTGTCTTCCCCATGAAATCCTCAGTAAAATTCATACCCTTCACCAAATGCTTTCAAAGTGGCACTGGGCAGGATCTCAGCTGAAAGCAAAGGAGCTGAAACAAACCAAGCAGCCCCAATCAGGTCTTTCTCTTATACCCAAATAAAAAATGCTGTCCCCGCCCTGCAGTGGGAGGGACCCTGCAAAGACATGAGCCCCTTAGCTGTTGGGTGCTAAGAATTACCAGGGCAAACAGGTACAAAATTTAAGGGGCTTCAAAAAACTCAGTAATCAAGACATAACCAATGCAGTAGTTTGCAAAATCAAAATTAGTGCAAAAATGGCTGATGAGCAAAATGTCACAATTTTAAATAAAGACAGATCCATGGAAAGGGGTGAGGTTAGGGAGAAATCAATGAGACGGGAGTCAGGCAAGGCAGGGTCAGCTTCTTCCAAATGCTGACATTTAGTTCAAGGTAGACTTTTTTTGCATTACATTTATTTTTTAAAAAACAGTGATTAAGATATCATTCATCTTGATGACTGTGTTTTTTGGTGCTCTTATATTTCTCACTCTGGGGAGGAAGGACCAATGGCCTGAGCGGCCAGAAAACACTTGATTTTCTGAGGACCCAGCATTTGAGGTGGATTCTGAAGAATAAATGGAGTCTAACCCATGCAAAAAAATATAGGCAATCTAGCCTGAGGGCACAGCCCATGGGAGAGTGTGTGTGCTTGAGGAAAGGACCGCCAGCAGCATATACCTGGAGTGCCCTGTCTCGTTTCACCTCTGGGCCTTGTGCTCCTCACAGGTGAAGCTGCAGGTTGAACGAGGTGACCACTGAGTCTGTCGGTCAGCATGTACGGAGCAACTCCTACAAGCAGGGTGGCCAAGATTTGAAAATATACAAAATGCAGAAGATGCGACCCTGTCCCCTGAGAGTTTATGTCCAGCCAAGACACTCGATGTCATTTCTGGATCTTCACAGTCTACAGGCGTTGTTTTTGCTTTTGCCATCTGAAAATGCTACCATCGTTACAATGGCTTTATTTAGGAATTGCCCACATGACATTAAAAAAAAAATTCAGTTCGATGCAGTGACAGAGTGATGACTTACTTCAAAAAGGGCTTTCATAGGTGATATCTCCTTTGCTCCTTTCAGTCACCTACAGACTGGAGCGCTCTCATCTCTTACCTTCCAAGAATCGGATGCTCGGAGTGTTTAAGTGGCTTCCTCTAAGTATTTCAACCGTTAAGAGCAGAAGTGGGACTAAAACTCAGGCTCCTA
>SJYQ01097089.1:0-16658 GCA_006410935.1 Redunca redunca
CGGCTGTTGCCGTGGTTTGCTTGATGGCGCGTCACGGGTAGTGCCCTTCTTAGAGGCTGAGGGTTTCTGGAAACCCTGTGTCCAGCAAGTCTCTCAGCGGCATTTTTCCAACTGCATTTGCTCATTTTGTGTCTCTCTGTCCCATTTTGGTAGTTCTCACAGTAGTTTAAAAAATTTATTATTATTATATTTGCCGTGGTGATCAGTGAGCAGCGGTTTCTGATGTTGCTGTTGTAATTGCTTGGGGGCATCCCACTCTACGCCCACATTAGACAGTGAACCTAACCTGTGTTGTGTGTGTGTTCTGTGTGTGGACTGTGGTGTGTGTGCGTGTCCTGACTCCTCTCTCTCCCTCCGCTTGGGCTTCCCTCTTCCCTGAGACACAGCAAGACCGGCGTTAGGCCGGTTAGTAGGCATGCAGTGTCTGCTAAGGGTTCAACCGAAAGGAAGAGTCACATATCTTGCACCCTAAATCAAAAGCTAGAAATGATTCAGCTTAGTGAGAAAGGCGTATCAAAAAGCCCGAACAGTTTGGCCGACAGGTAAGCCCGGTGCACTCAAGTTGTAAATGAACGCAAAGGAAACGTTCTTGAAGGAAATTAAAAGGGCTGCCTCGGTGAACATGCGAAGGAGAAAGCCAAACAGCCTTCTTGCTGGTGTGGAGAAGGTCTGAGTGGTCCAGACTGAAATCAAGCCAGCCACCACACCCCTTACTGCCGAGCCACATCCAGAGAAGGACCCTAATGCTCTTCAATCCCGGGGAGGCTGAGAGAGGGGAGGAAGCTGCCGGAGAAAAGGTTGAAGCCCTGAGGTTTAGAGAAAGACGCCGTCTCTGAGGCCTCAGAGTGTGAGGTGTAGCAGCAAGGGCTGGTGCGGCAGCTGCAGCAAGCTCCCCAGAAGATCCAGCTCAGGTAAGTCAAGCAGGTGCATACGCCAGGCAACAGGTGTTCAGGGTGGATGGAACAGCTTTGTATGAGAAGAAGATGTCCCCTAGGATTGTCATCGCTAGAGAGGAGAAGTCATTGCCTGGCTTCAGAGTTTCAAAGGACAGGCTGACTCTTATTAAGGGGCTAATGCCGCTGGTGACTCTATGAGGAAGCCAGTGCTCATTTAACCATTCCTGAAATCCTGGGGCCCTTCAGAATGATGCTAAATCTACTCTGCCTGTAAATGGAACAACAAAGCTTGGATGATAGTACGTCTGCTTCTAACACGGTTTACTGAATATTTCACGCCCACTGTTGAGACCTACTGCTCAGAAGAAAAGATTCCTTTCTAAACATGACTGTTTATTGACAATGCATCTGGTTACCCAAGAGCTCTGGGGGAGATGTGCAGTGAGATTCATGTTCCACACTTGTCAACACAGCATCCATCCTGCAGCCCATAGACCAAGGGGTAACTTCAGCTCTCAAACCTTATCATTTACGAAATGCATTTCCTAAGGCTGTTGCTGCCGTAGAGAGTGATCCCTCTTGATGGATCTGGGCAGTCAACAGAAAACCTTCTGGAAAAGATTCACCATTCTAGATGTCATGAAGGACACTCACGATTCACGGGATTCATGGGTTCAAACACCAACATTAACAGGAGTTTGGAGGAAGTTGGTTCCAGCCCTCAGGGAAGACTTTGCAGGGTTCAAGACTTCAGTGGAGAAAGGAATTGCATATGTGGTGGAAACAGCAAGAGAACTGGAATTAGAAATGGAGTCTGAATCACTGAAATCTCATGATCAAACTTGAATGGACGTGGAGTTGCTTCTTATGGATGAGCAGAGAAAGTAGTTTCTTAAAATGGAATCTAGTCCCAGGGAAGATGCTGTGAAGGTTGTTGAAATGACAAAGGACTCAGAGTATCACATCAACTTAGTTGATAAAGCAGCAACAGTTTGAGAAGAGTGACTGCAATTTTGAAAGAAGTTCTGTGTGGGTAAAATATTACCAAACAGCGTTGTATGCTACAGAGAAATTGTTCATGAAAGGGAGAGTCGATTGATGTGGCAAACTGCGTTGTGTCTTATTTTAAGACATTGCCACAGCCACCCTAGCCTTCAGCAGCCACCACTGTGATCTGTCAATGGCCATCAACGCTGAGGCAAGACCCTCCACCAGCAAAAAGCTTACAGCTCACCGAGGGCTCAGATGATGGTTAAGCTTTTGTTTTTAAACCAATAACGTGTTTTAAAAGGAAGGTATGTACATATTTCTTTAGACACAATGCTTTTGTCCACTTAATAGTCTACAGTATAGTATAAACATAACTTTTGTATGCACTGGGAACCAAAAGATTCCAAAAGACTCTTTATTGTGATATTCACTTTATTGAGGTGGTCTGGAACAAACTCACAGTATCTCCAAGGTATGCCTGTATCCCGAGGGTCTTGATCTGTCCTCAGGACATACACTGCATGTCCAGATTATTTGGGGGGCAGAATACTGGCGGGAAGCTAGAGGGTGTGAAGTTTGGTGCTTGGATCAGATTCTGGCTCCCTCTCTTCCTTCCTGTTGGCCTTCGGCAAGATATTTAAGTCTGTGTGTCTACTTAATCCGTCTCTAAAATAGAGATAAAGAAATCTCCCCTGAACTGTTGTCATGGAGATTAAATGAGATGATGTACGTGAAATATTCAGAGCAGCATGTGGCCAGTAATAAACACTCAATAAGCAGTCCCCCCATATGTTTGTTTTTCTGATTTTTAGTTTCTCTTGCTTAGAGTCGATCCTGAGATGCTCAAACTCATTTCGCTTCCTTTGAAATGGAGATCGCTAACACTGCCATCTCCATTGTGAAAGCTTTATATTTTGAGATAGAAAGAATGTACCCCAGTCAACTTTGCAGACTTATCCTCAAGATGCTTCACGAGTGACTTTTGTTTCAGTGCCTTTGGAAATCTTGATACATCATTATAACGGAGCACATACCTAAATAGCTCGACTTCAAACGTCGGAGGGTGCTGGGAATTAGTTTTACCGAGCCAAGCACCCACGTGTCTTGGTTTGCCCAGGACAGTCTGGATTTTACACCTTTTGTCCTGACGAGATTGTTAAAGAGTGCCTCCCTCCGCTCTCAAAGGGCTCCCAGCTTGGATGATGAACAAGGTGGCCGCCCTGCTTATCTGCTTCTCAGGAGCCCTTTGCAACAGCCTGTGTTGAAGCCCCAGGAACCGGCGCTCTGTGCCTGAACCCAGCCTGCCCTGGCCTCTCTCTCCTCAGCTCTAGTTCTGCCCTAGGGCTTGGCTCACTCACCTGTCACTCTGGACGGACTGTTTCTTTCTCTGCCTCCCATCTGCCCTCTGCCTGTATGCTGATGCTTAATGTATGGGCCAGCTCACCTTATTCACCTTGAGCTTATGAAGACACTTAGTTTAATGTCTTGTGGAAAGCCTGTATTTAAGTATGTATCTTTCAGCGAACGTGTGCACGGGTGAATAAGTGGGCACAAATGACGTGACTTACCTCGGGAGTCTGATGAAGATGTTTAGATGTCGTTTAGATGTAGCTCCAGCTGATTTCGATTGGAATATAAAACTCCATGGGCTGTGTATTTCAAAGAAGAAATTTATTTCATATACGTAATTTTGGAAACAAGCGAATGGAATGGAAGTACCTTCATTTAAGTTGGATCCAGGAATTTGCTTGGTTCCAGAACTGTTCTGCAAGATGTTAATATAAACAATCTGTTCCTTTTGTGCCCCTGAAATAAGAATAGATGTTTGAAATTTTTCTTGGGACTTATGTTCTGCTCACAGAGTTTAAAAAGCATGGCGGGAGAGCTTTACTGTTTGTTAAGGCATTTAAATACAGTTTTTGGTATTTGGTTTCATTGATGTTTTGGGGTTTTGTTGAAGAACTAAATTACTTAAACTTTCATCGCCATTGTTATTGTTCAAAGATGCTCATTGGAAGTGCTTGCTGTATAGCATTAATAACAAAGAAGAAAAGGCAGGAAGAATACAGCGCGCCGGCCGGCAGAGCGGCACAGGTGGAACCTTGGCTCCCTCGGCACGTCGTGCCCCACGCTGCTGACGTGACGCGGGCGTCTGGCTCTTCGTTTCGTTTCTTCCTGCCATTCGACCTTTCGCTGCCGCTCGGGGACTGGTGAGGATGAGGCGCCGGGACACTCACTGGTCTCACACAAGTCGCCCCTCATCGTGCGGGAGCGGTTGTTGGTCCCTTTTTATGCACAAGGAAGCCTGTTCCTCAAGTTGTGAGGGTTTCCAGGGAAGACGATGGAGCCTGTGGGGCTGAGCCAACGCCCAGACCCTGCGATGGGCTTGGAAGCCCACGCTCTGCCTGCCTTTCAGCCTTTCCCCTCATCTTCTCTAATGTAGACCTGACTTTCCCCTTGTTTTCCTGTTTGTCCAAGCTGTTCGGGTTCCTCAATCAGAGTCGGTTCTACCAGTCCTAAAACATACGGCTGATTTTTAATTAAAAAAGCTGGACCTCTTGTAGCTGAATCTTGAGATGAAGCCAGCGTGGACTAACGAATAAAAGGCCGTAACCATAGTCTAGCCCTCACCCCACAGGGTTATGTAAGATCTGCAAACCAGAGTTTTGTTCTCTCTGCTCTTTGATGGATTTCAAAGCTTAACAGAAGGGGATCATTTCTTCTTTTTTTTTCTTTTACGAATTTGAGTTACACTTTTTAGGGTCCTGGAAGGTAAAGCATTTAATAGTAACTGTTTTTAGGTGAGTTTTTTTTCTGGTGACATCTATCCCTACCATTCTTTTTGGGATTGCCAAGTAATTATAAAATCACAGAATATGCCTTTAGCACCTTCCTTGCTGTGAATTCAGTATTCAGGCATCTTCTTGGAGTACAGTGAATGTATGGATTTGGGAATAGTGGATATTACCACCCCAGCAACTGAGCAGCTGGATTTAAAAGTGATTAATAATGTAGATTCATGGGATTTTTAGAGCGGAAAGAGATCATGTAAAATTCTTTTGTAGTTAGAGATACACAAGGCCATACTGATCAGTACATTTAGCTTCTAGCTATGGTTGAGTTCATCTATTTGCATATTAGCATAACAGAATTGGAAAAAAATTGTTATGTAATACTGCAGTATGTGAGTATTAATAGCACAAGATGTGGTCTTCCAAACATCTATCTTTGAGAATTTGTTTTTTTGCTATAGATAGCCGTGTGTGTACGCATGCTGCACCCGTGCGGGCATATACTCTGAGACTCTGTTTATAAATAGGAAGGATGAAGAGCAAACCGAACCGCGTAGTGGTGGTTGGCACGCGTGCTGTCTCGTGAGAGACTGATGGGCGGCAGGTGTCTGCGCTCTGAACTGAAAGTGCCCAGGCGGGGGCAGCCTGTTTTATGGAGGTTGCTGATGAGGCTTCTGTTGCTTTTGACCAATTAGTGTGGCCACGGAGGGATAAGTGACCTCGTTTGCAGCTACCATTAGAATCACAAGCTCTGTGACTCTCTCCATATGGTTTCCTGCTACTTGTGATTTTTTATCTTCCTTCTAAGCTCTGATATCCTGTGGGCATAAGTAGATGTAATTTTTCTAATAGTTAGAATGGTTTAATGTTTGTTCTTGGAGGAAATACAGTGAGTTGCTTAGGCTTTTATTTCTATTAATCCATGCTAATAGATTATATTAAATATGAATAGAATTATTCAGAGGTTTTCATATTGGAGCTAATAGAATTCTTGATGTGATATGGGTTTAAAGGATGTGTTTGTCTTTGGAGTTTTTGGTGGTTTGTGGAAAGAGATTTACAGGTTCTTTCAAGGCCTTCTCTGGCTTATGTATATTCCCATAAATGTATTTTCTGTACTTTAAAATGGTACTGGAAGTTGAATTGCTATGGCATAGAATATGTGTATATCCCGCTTCAATAAATATTGTCATGTGGTTTTCTGACAAAATCAATTGACACGCCTATCGGGTTATGTGAGTTCTAATTGCTCTAAATGCCTCCTGGTTCTTGGCATTGTTCGTGATTTTGTCGTTTTTAAATTGTACCTGTGATGGTTATGTAACGGTATCTCACAATGGCCTCTATTTTATCTTTTAAATAAATACGCTTTATTTCAGAAGCTATTCCTCAATGGGATATTGTAGTCTAGCACTCATTCTTTTTTCCGAAGGGTTTTGATAGTTTCAGTTGTTGATTTTTGTTTTAAGTTTTGTAGGCGTGCAGCTGCTCTGCAGTGGTGCGCGCAGCGCCAGGCCGTTGCGTGAGCCTCCTGCCTGCATGCCCTCTGTAGACTTCCTTCCCGCCTGGGTCGCCGCAGAGCGCTGAGTGGGGAGCCCGTGCTGTGCTGCGGGTGCTCGGCGGTTGTCTGCGGCAGCTCCCATCTCCCAGCTCGTCCCACCCGCACTTCCCTCCTTGGCATCCATGAGTTTGTTCTCTGCCTCTGTGTCTCTGTTGCTTTCGCAAATAAGATCACCTATACCATTTTTCTAGATCCCACGGATAGCGACTGTCTATGGCGCTTGCTTTTCCCTCTGTTACTGATGGCAGCCTGCGCGTCTGTCCCCAGCTGCGCAGAGGGCGCTGCTGCGTCCCTTCGCGCGGCTGAGTGCTGCTCCTCTGCGTGTCTGTGCCGCATCTTCTCTGTCCACCCCTCTGCTGGTGGACGGCCAGGCTGCCTCCAGGTCCTGGCTGCTGTGGACAGTGCTGCAGCGGCCAGCGGGGCGCCTGTGTCTTTGGGAATGACGGTTTTCTCTGGGTGTCTGGCCAGGAGTGGGGTTGCTGGGTCCTGTGGTGGTTCTAGCTTTGTTTTTTTTTTGAGGAGCCTCCATCCTGCTCTCCATAGAGGCTGCACCAGTGTACATCCTCCCCAATAGTGGAGGAGGCTTCCTTTTTCTCCGCACCCATTCCAGCGTTGATGGTTTGTAGATTTTTTGATAATGGCCGTTCGGACCGGTATGAGGTGATATCTCCTTATAGTTTTGATTGCATTCCTTTCTCTAACAATGAGGGATGTTGAGTATTTTTTCGTGTGTTGGCCATCTGTGTGTCTGCTTTGGAGAAATGTCTGTTTAGGTCTTCCCCCCATTTTTTGACTGGGTTGTTTTTCGGTATTGAGCTGCATGCGCTGTTTGTATATTTTGGAGATTAGATCCTGTGGGATTCTTTGTTGGCGCATACTTTGTCCCATTCTGAGGGTTATCTTTTTATTGTTTATGGTTTCCTTTGCTATGCAAAGTCTTTTGAGTTTAATCAGATCCTGTTTGTTTATATTTGTTTTAATTTTCATCACTCTAGGAGGTGGATCAAAAAAGATCTTGCTGCGATTTATGCAAAGAGTATTTTGCCTCTGTTTTCCTCTAAGAGTTTTATAGGGTCAGGTCTTCCGTTTAGCTCTCTGATCCATTTTGCGTTAATTTTTGTTCACCGGCCTTTAGGTTGCATTTCCCTGATGATGAATGATGTTGAGCAACTTTTCATGTTTTCTTGGCCATTAGTATATTTTGCTTTGTAAAACGTCTATCCAAGTCTTTTGCACATATTAAAAAATTGGGGTTTTGTATTTTAAAAAATGGCTTTGTAGGACGTCTTTACCTTTTCTGGCTGTGCCTTTTGTGTCATACGTATATTGCACATTTCTTCTAGTGTGACTTTTCTTTTCACCGTCTTAAGGGATACTTCTTAATGAATGTCAGTTGCTCAGTCGTGTCTGACCCTCTGCAGTCCCAGGGACTGTAGCCTCCCAGGCTCCTCCGTCCATGGAATTCTCCAGGCAAGAATACTGGAGTGGGGTGCCATTCCCTTCTCCGGGGGGTCATATTGTCCAGGGATCGAACCTGGGTCTCCCACACTGCAGGCAGATTCTTTACCACCTGAGCCACCACAGAAGTGCCTCTTAATGAATCATAGTTCTTAATTTTAGTGAAATCCAGTTTATCAGCATTTTCCTTTGTGGTTGTCATTTTTGTGTGTGTTCTGTTTAAGATATTTAAGACCATGAAGATATTCATCTATTTAACTTCTAGAAAATTTATTTTTCAAATTTAGATCTCCAATCTATCTGAAATTTATTTTTTTTTTTTTATGGTATGAGGTGGGGGTCAGGAGTTTTCTTTCCATATAAGCATGCAGTTAATTAATCCAGCACCATTTATTTGAAAATACCGTTTTCCCCCATTGCATTGCATCAGCCTGTTGTCATATATCAAAAGACTTTATGTGTGTGGGTCTGTTCTGAGTCTATTTTGTTAGATTGGTCTGTTTGCCTATTCTTTTGTTCATACCACCCTGTTTTTCTTACTAGGTGAATGCCCAACAGATAATTAGTCCATTTGGGTATCAAAAGACATGTATGAAAATGTTTGTAGCAGCATTAGCTGTAACAGCCACAAACTGGAACCAACCCAAATGCTTGTCCTGTGAAGTAAGCATATCACACAATGGAATACTATGAGGAAAGAGACAGACAGGGAGGGCAGAAAGAGCCGATGACCGCTCTCTCGCCCCTCGAGATAAAGTTGAGGGAAAGAGGCCAAATGCAAAAGGATGCAAGGCAATGGCAACCCACTCCAGTGTTCTTGTCTGGAGTGTCCCAAGGACGGCGGAGCCTGGTGGGCTGCCGTCTGTGGGGTCGCACAGAGTTGGACCCGACTGAAGCGACTTAGCAGCAGCAGCATTTACGCAGAGCACAGAGACAGCCAAGCTCACTTGTGGTGGCATAGAGGTCATATGGAGAAGGAAATGGCAGCTCACTCCAGTGTTCTTGCCTGGAGAGTCCCGGGGACGGCGGAGCCTGGTAGGCTGCCGTCTGTGGGCTCGCACAGAGTCGGACCCGACTGAATCGACTTAGCAGCAGCAGCATTTATGCAGAGCACAGAGACAGCCAAGCTCACTTGTGGTGGCATAGAAGTCACCATGTGTGCGCGGCCAGTCGTGTCTGACTCTTTGCGACCCCACAGACTGTCGCCTGCCAGGCGCCTCCGTCCCTGGGATTTTTCAGGCAGGAGTCCTGGAGTGGGTTGTCATTTCCTTCCCCAGGAGATCTTCCCCATCCAGGGACTGAACTTTGCTTCGAACTCTTGCGTCTTCTGCCTGGGCAGGGGGGTTCTTTAACTCTGAGCCACCTGAAAAGCCTAGAAGTCGTCGTAAGGGTCCCATTTAAGGCTCTCGACTGGCAGGCGGGGACCCAAGGGGCTTCACGCCGTCAGTTGTTTCGGTTGCTGGGTCTGAGAGTGAAGGTTCCATTTTGTGAAAATCCGTTGAACTCTGTATGCCTCTAAATTTTTCTGGGGGTTGATTTTCTGCAAATCAACAAATAAGTTGCTTGGCACAATTGTGAATATTGATCAAAGTCAAATGCTTACAGGTTGCTTCACCCTGCACTGTTTAGGACGGTGCCTTTCAGACTCTCTGGCTGTCCTCTTGATAAATGTGGAGACCAGCTTTTGGCTGCGGAGGGTCACTCAGGCTGTGGCGTGACCTGGCGGAAGCCTGAGCTGTGTGATGCTGGGGAGGGCAGGGAGGAGCCCGCTGAGAAAGAGCGCTCGGGTGGCATCCTTCCCGAGCTGCGTTGGGAACAGTGCAGGAGCCGGGCCTGGGGAAGGGCGGCAGCCTCTCGGTCACTGCTGTCCCCCCGCACTGTTGTGGGTTTTGACGATTGCCGTGGTGTGATTCTGCATTTTCCACGCCTCCGGGTGCGCGCAACAGGTTTGATATTCGAAACTGTGCTGCTCCCGCAAAACCTGGAGAAGCGCTCATCTGTGGAGCACCTGTTCCGCCTAAGAGTTTTCTCAAGAGCACTTTTGGTCTCAAAAGCAGTGAACCAACAGAAACCAGTTATCCAAGGTCATAGACGAAAGCGAGAGTTTGGGGTTGACCACCAAAGAACAACCTACCTGGGGTCACGCGTGGTCTGCAGAGTTTGGGCTCTGCTGGCATTTGTTAATATCTTGTCCCATCGAAATGTTCCTTCAGGTTGGGAGAGCACTAGCTCCTCAAATGGGTCCCACTGGAATGCTTAGGGCACTGAATTAACCAGGATTCGAAAACATACTCATGTGCAGATCCACTCCAAACCACTTCAATAAGAATTTCCAGGGTTTTCCTAAGGCACCCTGGGAGGCTTTGGAGTGTGGCCAGGGCTAAGGAGCGCCGGGCCCTTCTCCTGCATTGGGTTTGGACTCTGGCTCCATTAGGCACGGGCGAGCAAGCAGCCCCAGAACCGTGGGGGTTAGGTGGCTGGTGGTCCCGTGGCTGGTGGGGAGCAGGGGTGGGGTCCAGCCTTCAGCTGCCTCAGCGGAGCCTCTCCTTCAGGGAGTCAAGCTGCCTTTTTCTGAGGGAATATAGAACACACTGATGACCCTTGCTTCATCAGGTCGAATCTGGAAAAACCAACTTACACGTGAAAATGATGGTCTGCCCTGCATGCTAATCACTGTACCCAATGAACGTACTTTGGATCCAGAGAAAGGCGTAGGTTGCATCAGTGCCAAAAAGACCCAGGGTTCCTTCCTTGGCGCCTCAGTCTATCTGGACTGATCATCGTGGTACAGCCCCTGTCTCCTGGCCCTTTGCCATCCCTCGCAAGAGGAGAGCTCTGAGTTCCCGGGCATTCTGTGTTATGGAAGAAGAACCTCCGCAGGAAGACTGTTTTTTGAAAGAACGCATTTGACTGAGGCATGGTCACTGTTTCTAGAGAGAGGTGATTGCACATATCAAACTTTGTTGAAATGAGGTCTCACGTTTCCTTAACCACCTCAGGGGGCGACATGTAGTACTGTTTGCTCGTGGAAGATTGTACGTCGAACCTTGAAGACAGCTGTCTGTGCGGGTAATTTCTGCTGGTGACGCTTCAGTGCACCGCACGCTGGTGGGCCAAGAGTGGGGCCAGGTGACCTTAGGGCGAACGCCTCCTTTCTGAAGGCTGTAGCCTTTTCCTTGCGGTCAAGAGAAATGGCCACCGAACTCCCCAAACATCTGCAAACTCTCGTCTGTTGACGCAGAGCAGTGATGTGGAGAGATCGGTGTTACGGACCTGTGGCCTTCAAGACCTGTTGACTCGCTCTCTTTGGGACCTGACCGCTCTGTCGGCTGACCACCGCCCTTCATGCTCGTCCGCGTAGGTCAGTCTTTTCTCTCTTCCAAACTACCATGCGTGGATATTCCAGAAGAGAAGCTTGAGTCCCCTTGCCCTTGGTGGGCCCTGAGGAAGAGAGGCGATGTGAGAAGCCTTAGTCTTTGGAGACCCCCTCCTCTGGAGGGTCCACGGTCAGCAGCAGAGAAGTGTCCTCGGGCCTTCCTGAGCGTGGCTGGGACCCGCGTATGTCTGCCTAATTAGCACACCCCTGATCGTAGCTTTATTTACTCATTTGTAAATGGGAGGAAGAGTGGAAATGAGCTATAACCTTCTTTGGGAAAAAAGCCTACAATCTTTCTGTGAAAGTTTAGAACTTGCTAATATTTATCAAGCTAAGAACTGCAGGGTTTTCTTTCTTCCAGTGTAATTAGCCAGATCTTACCCGTCTTCTCTGTAAGGGAAGCAAGTATTGCCTTTTTTGTTTTTTAAATCGTATTTGTTTTTGGCTGTGCTGGGTCTCCGTCGCTGCCTGAGGGTTTTTCTCCAGGGCGTCTGCTGGGCGGGCCGCTCCAGGAGCATCGCGGGGTGGCTTCTCTTGTAGGGCCCAGGCTGCTCACTGCGGCGACTTCTCTCCCTGCCGAGCACCGGCTCGGGGCCCACAGGCTTCAGTAGTCGCCGCCTGTGGGTTCAGAAGTCGCGGCTCTCCGGCTTGAGAGCGCAGGTTCAGTAGTTGGGGCACACGGGCTTAGCTGCTCCATGGCACGTGGGATCTTCCGGAGCCCACATCTCCTGCACTGGCAGGCAGATTCTTTACCACTGAGTCATCAGGGAAGCCCAGAAAATAGTGCTGAAGAATATTTTAAAACCGTTAAATGCTCCTTTTGCGCTCCCCCCACCAAGAATACCTGCCATTGATGAGTGACGCCCGCAGAGGTTTAGAAGCTGGAGGGTGGACCAGCGCAAGCAGGTAGGCAGGTGGCCCCGCTGGCCCCCCGCTCAGTGGAGAGGCGTCCCCCTGCGTGGCCCCTCCTGACCCTGGCGAGCTCATCCCAGGGCAAGCAGGGAGGTGGCGCAGACGGAGCCGTCCACAGAGTCACAGGCTGCCGTCAAGCTCCTGACCCAGGGGTGCCTGGCAATGCCCAGGCCTGCTGTTCCTGGGGCCCCAGGGGCTGTGGGGCCCGTAGGTGATGTCCAGGGGGGTAGTGTCCACCTCTTCCTCACCAGTCTGCAGACTGGGAAGGATGTTGTTGTGCAGCTTGGTTTGAAGAGATGCCATCCGGCTGGAGGCCCCCACCAGCCATGGTGAGGCCAGAGATGGGAGGCGTGGGGCTTGCAGGATCAGCGTCCTGGCTGGCCTGTGCCCCGCCCCAACCCAGGGGGCCCCAGGGCTGCGCCCAGACAGCACGCCTCTCAGGAGGCTGTGCTTTCCGCGCGGCGGAGGGGAGAAGAGAGGTGTGAGGGGAGGTGGGGTCAGCTCCGCGCGCTCTGCGCCCCTGGATGCCGGGGTGACGCCCTCCGTCACCCAGCTGTGGGGGCCAGTTTCCCCCAGAGGGGCTGGGAGCTCGGCCCGGGGACCGGCCAGGGACTGTGGCCACTGGAGAGGCGCGGAGCCCTGCAGACAGCGCCCGCGGGCCGACAGTGCGCCCTGAGGACTGCGCCCGCAGACAGACAGGGCCGGCCGTGCAGACGGCGCCTGCAGACGCGGCTGGGGCCTGGGGCAGCGCGGGCACCCCGGGAGCCCAGCGTCTGTCCGCCTGGCAGCAGGAGCCACGTCGTGGGCGGAGGGCGCGGCTAGCCGGGGCATGTGCTCCTCTCCCATATCTGAACAGAGCGCCGTGGGCTTCTGTTTCACACCATCAACAGAAGAGCCTCAGGCAGGCCGGAGGCTGCGCTCCCGGGTTTCTCTGCAGAGAGAGGCTCAGACTCAAGACGGAGACCCCAGTTCCGGTGCTCAGGGCGCGGGTCTGTGGGCCTGGCGGCTGCGAATGGGGAGCCTGGGGCGCTGGTTTGGGGTTCTTGCCTCCGTCTGATGGGATGTTCCAGGCACCGAGGGGACTCCACCGTGCCCTCTTCTGCCCACGGAAGGTGCGGATTCTTGGCTGGCAGTGTTGAGGAAGGTGCGGATTCTTAGGTGACGCCTGGGTCAGTACTTTCTGAGTGACCGATGTGGTCGGTAAAACCCGCACGGATCTCGAGAGGATCCCTTTACACGGTTCGCTTGTTGCGCCTCACGGGCGGCTCAGCTCTTTGCCTGAGAAAGGTCTGTGCTGTCCCTGTTAGCTGACATGCAATTCACCTCCATCTTCGAAATCCTAGTGAAGGACTCTGGTGTATTTTAAGGACTTCCCATGTGGCGCTATGGCAAAGAACCCACCTCCCGGTGCAGGAGATGTGAGGGACACACAGGTTTGATCCCCGGGTCAGGAAGATCTCCTGGAGGAGGGCATGGCAACCCCCTCCAGTGTTCTTGGCTGGAGAATCCCATGGAAAGAGTCCCACAGGGTCGCAAAGAGCTGGACCCGACTGAAGTGAGGTGACGCACTGTACACCCTGTTTTGAAGGTCGAGTTCAATTTTCGTCTGTAATTTACGGTGTCGTTTTCAACACTCCCAGTTCTACCTTATTTGAATACCATGTTTTGGTTTCATACTTTTGATCTGTCCCACTCTGGCTTTGGTTTGCGTACAGTTTCAAGTGGAAACGTGTGACCCCAGGCTTCATGCCTCACCCCCCAGCCAGTCTCTTTTGTTGCTTTTCAGTGCTCTGGGCTGGTGGGTTGGCCTGCATAGTCACGCCCAGGACAAAGCTAGTGAGGTCTTCATCTCGGGAGTTGTGAAAGGGTCCATTATGACCTGAGCAGGGACTGTGATACTAAAGATAATGACCTCCATTTTTTTCTGGACAAAGTAACAGTTCAGAGAGAATTTAGGAAGCCTCTTAAGATGGTAGCAATCATTTAAATGCAGTTATTTATAAATTTGCAGTGTTTTTCAATAGATTCAAAAAGACAACACAATTTTTAACTAATGGAATTACAAATTACACTTTTATTTTATTCTCGTCGGGAGTATCCCGTTGAAGATAATAACAAATCTGAACTTTAGATCGTATTTTTGACTTTTAAGAAAATCAGTGAAATTCTCTGTATCTCACTGTATTCTCAATACATTGAAATAAAGCTGTGTGTTAACCTACTCACTTCGTGATTGTCCTGATGTTTGGAAATAACTTTAAAACTCATAAAGCAAGATGTTATGAAAACAAAAAAAATGGTGGTAATGGTACTTCATAATTAAAAACAAAACAGGAAGGTTCCTGTGTAAGCTAATAACACCTCACGTTTGCATAGGTGTTTATCTCCACTAGGCACTGTTAACACCAGCTCAGTCTGCACTCTCAACTCTCTTGTGTCCCTGTTTAACAGGTGGAAGAGTTGACCCACGTGTGCAAAGATCGCCCGGGTCACGTGAAGCGTTAGCAAGACTGGGCTCTGGCCCCAGGTCCCCGCCCTTTGGCCCTGGCCTCCCCTGCCCCCGCCACCCGGGGACCTTCACACTTGTGTGTGTCAGCTGGGACGGTGGCCCTGCCTTCCTCACCTGCTGGATTAACAGGACACAGAACCAGGTCCTGGAACGGTGCTCTTCGGGAAGTCGCTCCCTGAGGTGGTGGGCTGCCCAGCTGGCGCAAGCACCGATGAGCTCCCTTTCAGCTGTGAAGGGGCCTTGCGTTTAGTGCCATGAAGGTCCTGTGTGTGCCTTGCTCCTATACCGCATGGATAAGCCAACTGCTTCCCTGCTTCTGGTGATCAGGCCGAGCATCTGGACATCCCTGAAGTTAGCAAAGAATATTTCTGCACTAAATTTGAATGGGACCTACCAGTCATCCCAGGAAGGTGTAATAGCATCTGGGCTGGTTGTTCAGAGGCCAGGACCACGTGGAAGCTGTTGCCCCCCGCCTCCCCAGACCAGAGACCCTGCAGGACGTGGGGGGCTGTGTGCTGCCGGGAGGGGCCGCATGAGCCGTGGGGACGAGGCCACAGGCTGGCCTCCTTGGAGCTGGGGGGATGACCCCGCCTGCCACCACCCACCTCTGCGGCCCCGACTCTGGGTGGGTGGCCGGCCCCCTGATAGGCCTGTGTTGGCGGGATGAGCTGCGAGTGGCCCTGCTCTCGCCTCCCTGCCCCTGTCCTTGGATGTGTCTTGCCCCGTGCTTCTTAGGGAAGCCCCCGGCCTCGTCTTGGGACCCATGCACCAGCCGGTGTCCCCTCCACTGTGCTGGGGTCTGCCTTCTCCCCGCACCCGCCTCCAGGCCCCAGCCTCTGCTCCGGTGTCTTAAACTCCCGCTCCTATGCGTCTGTGTCTCCATGGCTACATAGACGCGCTCAGGTTCCTAGCCCCGCCTTCTCGGGTCTTTAGCTGAGGCCTACAGAAGTGTCAGTGCCCCCTGCTCCGTGGCCCCGCTTGTCGTTGACCCCCGCCCTTGCCTCCATGTGGGTCCTTCCGTCAGGCCTCATCCTGACCCTGCCCGCAGCCACGCAGCGTTGCCGGGGGCCTCGCCGTGACTCCCCGGCTCACCGCTGCCCTCCAGCCCCAGACACAGCTGTCCCCGAGACACCTGTCCCCGTGGCCCCGGCCCCCGGCTCACACCTCGAGGCCTCCCACACCTCTCGTCTGGAGCGCCTTAGCTTGGCGCACGTTGCCGCATCCATTCTCCTTCCTTTGTGGTCAAGGAGTCAGTCTGGATGAAAGAGTTTTGTTTTTTTTTTAAGGAGGTGGAACGCGTAAGAAGTTATAGCAGGCTCTTTTTTCCTAAGAAAGAAATGCTTGCATTAACCCTTTTTTTTTTTTTCTTTTAAAGAAACGATAGGTTCTGATATATGCTTAGCCGCTCAGGCATGTCCGACTCTTGGCGACCCCATGGACTCTAGCCCGCCAGCCTCCTCTGTCCATAGGATTCTCCAGGCAAGAATACTGGAGTGGGTTGCTGTGCCCGCCTCCTGATATATACGTCACTATTAAAGCTAAATAAGGGCACGATTTCTATAGCAAGAACACAGGCTGATTGAATGAAAATGGTTTGGCTCTGGTATAGCTTTCTAATTTTCATTCTGAAATGGTTTGGAGGGAATCGTTCCGGGTATCTCGGTATTCATCTGCCTCTCCCCTCAACCTCCAGTTAATCTCTGAGACTCTTTTATCTCTACTTGCCAGGCATTTGGTTCACTTAAGTTGGCAAAGCAAAATTTAATTGGCGTCCGGCTCAGAGACATTTGTCTCCTGAAGGAAAGGTGTTAGGAGTCAGCAACGGGGCTATCCGTGACCCAGAGAGGAAGAAGCATTTTAAGCGTTTTGAAAAGGAGAATCCGCGTGGAGAAACTCTTTTCCTTTAAGGCTCCCGTTTGGATTCTGACCGTCTTTAGATGAGGACAGCGGTCCTCGTTCTGTGACCCATGGTTTGCCATCATCTCGTGGATTTCTTTCTCACTGAAACTTGCTTCTGTGCAGGAATTATTGTTATTGTGTGTGTCACAGATAGCACCGGGCTGTGCTGCCACCGGCGCGCATCGGGGGTGGAGCCGCCCTCTGCCTGGGCTGGGTGACCCCTGCAGGGGTCTCCAGGTTTGGAGCTGCCTCGGGTGCCCTTGAC
>SJYQ01097109.1:0-10507 GCA_006410935.1 Redunca redunca
TTCAGGGAACAGGATAGACCGGACTCAGGTGAGCCGGGGGAGGAGAGAACACCTTTAAGAACAGGGAGGAGAAAGGTGGCTGCCTGGCTGACCACAATCCCAGCTCTATAAACCTTTCCTTGCGTTGGGCCCAGTGAGCATGGCCCTCTATTGCAGGTCTCTGTCCCCTCTGCAAACTGGAGAACATGCCTGCTCCAGATGGAGGCTAGCCACCATCCCCATGTGTGGAAGGGGCACAGGTCACCTGCCCTTCTGCTCTTGGGTGTGTAGCAAGATTTCTGCAGCACAGAAGACACTGGCCTTTCGTTTGTAGCATTCCGGGAACAGTTACCGGATGTCAAACCCAATCACTGTACCCACTGGAGGAAGGAGCATGGCGGGGAAGCCTGGCCCCTGGTGCTGTTGGCTGGACCTGTTGGAGAGCTCAGCACAGTGCCATCTGTGAAAAGGGACTTCACCCCAGAGGGAGGCCCTCCTCCAGCCTCTGTGGAAAATTTCACCTTTGTCAGCTCTGCCTGCAGAGTACAGCAAAATGCTATGCTTTGGACGGGAGAGGAAGCTGGAGGAAAAGATGGACTAGTCACTATGACTTTGGACACAATTTGCTCAAACCAAAGCAAGAGGTGGACAGCCCTGCTCACTTCTGTCTCTTTTTTGAGGCTGCATCGGGAGTTGGTCGTGTCACCAGCTTCTCTCTCTAGTTGTGGTGCATGGTCTTAGCTACCCCTCGGCATGTGGGATCTTAGTTCCCTGGCCAGCGATTGAACCCACATCCCCTCCACTGGAAGTCAGATTCTTGACCACTGGAGTGCCAGGAAAGTCCCAGCTCTGCCTACTTCTGCAGAAAGAAGGAGCTCTTCAAGGGAGAACGTCATTAACAAAGCCAGCAGGCACTTGGGATGCAGCATCTTTGAAGTGGAAAACAGGATAAATCTGCAGACCACAGATCTGCAGGCCAATATAGGGGACGTGGGTTTGATCCTGGTCTGGGAACTAAGGGCGCACATGCCACGGAGTTACTGAACCTGTAAGCCACAGCTAAGACCTGATGCAGCCAAATGTATATTTAAAAAAGACATAAAGGCTAATTAAAATATATATGTATATATATCTCCAGATCACAGAAGGACCACAGATGAGAGAAGAACATTCTGATGGGCCACTTAGGGAAGGCAAGAAAACCTCAAAGACTGATGTCTTAATGCCAATTAGCTTAATGAATGGAAGCTTCTGGAAGGGCTGCCTCCTCAGAGAAAACACGTCCTGAGTAAATCTGTGAGCTGAACCCTTGAGAGGCTCTTCTTCTCCAGGGTCCCTGGTGTCCTGATGCTGAGACAGGTGGAGGACAGTGAGTGACGCATGAGGTTCATGGGTGCCCAGCCTTCCTGCGGCGTGAGAAGCCCGTCCATGTGCCTGGTGGACGGTAGTGATGATGCCAACTCAAAATTAGCATCCCCTGGCAAGAGGTGGATATCGTGTTTGTTGGATGCAACTTCAAGTTCGAGGCCCTTTTGTCATGAATGGTCAGTATTTGAGTAGAGGAAGGAAAGTGTTTCAAGGAGGGAGTTGCAAGGATTCACACTTGAAAGACTAGTCTCTAATGACTTGGAGATTGTGGCTTCCCAGGACCCTTTTCTGGTTAGAGGCACCAAACTTCAGCCCTGGGGAGCTCTCCATGGGGTGTTCCTCCTGAGAGGCACGTGAGCCACCCCGGCTGGGGCTGCCTGCTGTACACAGAGCCCCTGGGGGCCCCACAGCCCCTTACAGCTGTGCTGGTCTGCAGACTCCACCCTCATTGACCAGTGGCCATTCAGATTTTTTCCTGACGGAAGTTCCCTTTCCTCTTTCAGCTTCTTGCTGAGGCCTTAGGGGGTGCCCTCCAGGGGGACCTGTCTCAGTTCAGGGTTCAGAGGCTGCCCCCTCTCTGGGGTCTGTTCCACTTCCTACCCTATTGATGGTGAGTTTGACCCTGGACACAGTTTTAGACACTGAAATAGGAGTGAAGGGGCTGGAAGAACCTATGTAGGGTGGACCTGCTCTCTTTTCCCTCTGCTCTGGGACCACAGTGTTCCAGAGAGGGGCTTCTGCATCAGCCTGGAGGCCTGGGAGACATCATCAGTGCTAACATGTTCGGACATAGAGCTTGAGCAAGAAACAAATCCTTATTGCTGTAAGTTGGTGAAATCACAGAATCACTGGTTATGCAGAATAATGAAGCCTCAGCAGTCTGATACAGCATCACTGTATATACGAGTGGCTACCCCTAGAATTGTACAGTGCGCCACCTGTGCATCTGTACCATGACATCCCTGCACAGCCCTGCCCCACCCCTTGTACACCTATCCTACCACTTCAGTGCCTGTGTTACCTGTCTCCCTCGCTGGTCTGTGAGGTGCTTTTGTTTTTAAACGATGGTAAATATACACAGTATATAAAATTTATCCTTTTTACAATAGCATTACAAAGAATAAAATACTTAGGAACTGATTTCCCCAACGAGATGAAAGATGTGTCCAATGAAAGCTACTAAACATTGCTTAAAGCAATGAAAGAAGACACAAATACATCCCATGTTCATGGATTGGAAGACAATATTGTTAAAATGTCAATATTACCCAAAGCAATCTACAGATTCAGTACAATTGCTACCAAAATCCCAATGACATTTTTTTTTCAGAAACAGAAAAATCCATCCTAAAATTAACATAGAATCTCAAGCGCCCTGCATAGCCAAAACAATCCTGAAAAAACCACAGAGCTGGAGGATGAACACTTTCTGGTTTCAAAGCTTAACTACAAAGCACAAGTAATCAAAACAGTGTGGTTGGTCCTGGCATAAAGACAGACATAAATCACTGGGAAGAGCCCAGAAATATACCCTCCCATATGGCCAAATGATTTTCGACAGGGTTGCTAAGACCATTCAATGGAGAAAGTATATTCCTTTCAACAAATGGTGCTGTGAAAACAGGATCCTCTCATGCAACAGAATGAAGTTGGACCCTTACCTCACACCATATACAAAGATTAACTCAAAATGGATTAAGGACCTACATGTAAAACCTAAAACTACACAACTCTTAGAAGAGAACAGGACACATATGTGAAACAGATCGCCAGCCCAGGTTCAATTCATGAGACAGGGTGCTCAGGGCTGGTACACTGGGATGACCCTGAGGGATGGGATGGGGGAGCGAGGTGGGAGGGGGGTTCAGGATGGGGAACACATGTACACCCATAGCTGATTCATGTCAATGTATGGCAAAAACCACTCTCCAATATCGTAAAGTAATTAGCCTCCAATTAAAATAATTTTTAAAAAAGAGAACAGGACAAAAGCTTCATGACGCTGTGTTTGGTGTGCACACGTAAATATATAAAACCATCTGTATCTATATTAAGTTAAGCATGAGCTCCTACTGATGTCTCGAACTCTGTTACCACTGGCTCAGTCTGCTCTTCATTCATCTGTAAACTCTTACTCGAACAATGAGCAACCTAGATTCCAGCATCCATCACGCTGTGCTGTGCTGTGCTTAGTCCCTCAGTCGTGTCCAGCTCTTTGTGACCCCATGGACTGTAGCCCATCAGGCTCCTCTGTCCAGGGGTTTCTCCAGGCAAGAATACTGGAGTGGGTTGCCACACCCTTCTCCAGGGGAATCTTCCCAACCCAGGGATCAAATCCAGGTCTCCCACATTGCAGATGGATTCTTTACCATCTGAGCCATCAGGGAAGCCCAAGAATACTGGAGTGGGTAGCCTATCCCTTCTCTAGGGCATCTACCTGACCCAAAAATCAAACCAGGGTCTCCTGCATTGCAGGCGGATTCATTACCAGCTGAGCTACCAGGGAAGCCCCAGCATCCACCATACATTCATTTAATCATCAATTCCAGTGTATATGTACAGGCAGAATGGAGATATTGCAGGTCCAGGCCACCAAATAAAGCGAATATTGCAATAAAGTCAGTCACATGAATTTTTTTCTTTCCTGGTACATATAACAGTTACGTTTAGGACTTCCCTAGCAGTCCAGTGGTTAAGACTTTGCCTTCCAGTGCAGGGGTACATGTTCAATCCCTGGTCAGGGAGCTAAGATCCTACATGCCTCATGGTCAAAAAAACAAAACAAAACAGCAGCACTATTGTAACAAATTCAATAAAGACTTTAAAAATGGTCCACATCAAAAACATCTTTACAAACATGTTTACATTATACTGTAAACAATACTAACATATTGTGAAATATGTTAGTCACCCAGTCTTCTCTGACTCTTTGCCCGACAGGCTCCTCTGTCCATGGAATTCTCCATGCAAGTATACTGGAGTGGGTAGTCATTCCCATCTCTAAGGGATCTTCCTGACCCAAGGATTGAACCCAGGTCTCCTGCACTGCAGGCAGACTCTTTACCATCTGAGCCACCAGGGAAGCTTCAAGTGTGCAATAGCATTGTCTTAAAAAAAAAAAAAGTATGTAACTTAATTAAAATAATACTTTATTGCTAAAAGATGCTATCATCTGAGCCATTAGTGAGTTGTAGTAGATCACAAGATCACAGGTCACTGTAACACATATGATAATAATGAAAAAGTTTGAAATATCATGAGAATAACCAAAATGTGACACAGAGCCATGAAGGGAGCAAATGCTGTTGTGAAAGTGGGGCTGACAGACTTGCTCAAGGTAGAATTGCCACAAACCTTTGATTTGTAAAAAATGTGCAATAAACTGAAGCTCAAAAAAAAAAAAATAGGTCTTCCTGTACAGCGTACAGGTCAGGAAGCAACAGTTAGAACTGGACATGGAACAACAGACTGGTTCCAAACAGGAAAAGGAGTATGTCAAGGCTGTATATTGTCACCCTGCTTGTTTAACTTATATACAGAGTACATCATGAGAAATGCTGGGCTGGAAGAAGCACAAGCTGGAATGAAGACTGCTGGGAGAAACATCAATAACCTTAGATATGCAGATGACACCACCCTTATGGCAGAAAGTGAAGAGGAACTAAAAAGCCTCTTGAAAGTGAAAATGGAGAGTGAAAAAGTTGGCTTAAAGCTCAACACTCAGAAAACTAAGATCATGGCATCTGGTCCCATCACTTCATGGGAAATAGATGGAGAAACAGTGGAAACAGTGTCAGACTTAATTTTTTTGGGCTCCAAAATCACTGCAGATGGTGATTGCAGCCATGAAATTAAAAGACACTTACTCCTTGGAAGGAAAGTTATGACCAACCTAGATAGCATATTGAAAAGCAGAGACATTACTTTGCCAACAAAAGTCTGTCTAGTCAAAGCTATGGTTTTTCCAGTGGTCACGTATGGATGTGAGAGTTGAACTGTGAAGAAAGTTGAACACTGAAGAATTGATGCTTTTGAACTATGGTGTTGGAGAAGACTCTTGCGAGTCCCTTGGACTGCAAGGAGATCCAACCAGTCCATCCTAAAGGAGATCAGTCCTGGGTGTTCTATGGAAGGAATGATGCTAAAGCTGAAATTCCAGTACTTTGACCACCTCGTTCGAAGAGTTGACTCATTGAAAAAGACTGATGCTGGGAGGGATTGGGAGCAGGAGGAGAAGGCACGACAGAGGATGAGCTGGCTGGATGGCATCACTGACTCGATGGACGTGAGTTTGAGTGAACTCCAGGAGTTGGTGATGGACAGGGAAGCCTGGCGTGCTTCCATTCATGGGGTCGCAGAGTCGGACACGACTGAGCGACTGAACTGAACTGAACTGTACAGCGTTTCAGAATTAACCGGTACCAGCACGAAACAACTTTACCAACTACAGTATGGGGCTATGTGCTGTTCTTTTGTCTTTACTCTTAGGGATCCTCCCATTCCCTAAGTTACCTAGGTCAGTACCTTTCCCCCACCCACTTTAGTGAGGTGGTTTCATCCATTTGTAATTGTTACCTTCTTTTGCCACATTCTGCCTTCCTTCCTGGGGTCCCCTGATTTCCTAAATGTTTTTTAAAAATAATTGTATTAATTTGCTTATTCATATATTTATCTTTGGCTGTGCTGGACCTTCACTGCTGTGCCAGCTTTACTCCAATTGTGGCCGGTGGGGCCACTCTCTGTTGCCAAGAACAGGCTTCTCATTGCGGTGGCTTCTCTTCTTGCAGAGCTTGGGCTTGAGGGCTTCAGTAGTTGTGGCCCACGGGCTCAGTAGTTGCAGCTCCCAGACTCTAGAGCAAAGGCTCAACAGCTGTGGCTCGGGGGCTTAGCTGCTCTGAGGCACGTGGGATCTTCCTGGATCAGGGGCTGAACCTGTGTCTCCTGCGTTGGCGGCAGATTCTTTATCACTGAGCCACCAGGGAAGCCTTCCATTCCCCTATTGAAAGACATCTTGCTTGTTTCCAGATTTTGGTAATTATGAATAAAGCTGCTATAAACATTTTTTGGGGGGAGATTTTTGTGTGGACATAAGTTTTCAGATCCATTAGGCAAAAATCCTAGGAGTATAACTGCTGGATTGTATGGTAAGATTGTGTTTATCTCTGTAAGAAAGGAAGTGAAGTGAAGTGAAAGTTGTTCATTCGTGTCCAACTCTTTGTGACCCCATGGGCTATACAGTCCATGGAATTCTCCAGACCACAATACTGAGTGGGTAGCCTTTCCCTTCTCCAGGGGACCTTCCCAACCCAGGGATCAATCCCAGGTCTCCCGCATTGCAGGCGGATTCTTTACCAGCTGAGCCACAAGGGAAGCCCAAGAATACTGGAGTGGGTAGCCTATCCCTTCTCTAGAAGATCTTCCTGATCCAGGAATTGAACCAGGGTCTCCTGAATTGCGGGCGGATTCTTTACCAACTGAGCTATCAGGGAAGTCCCTGTAAGAAATGGCCAACTTGTTTTCCAAAGTGGCTGTACCATTCAGAATTTTCTGCTGGCAATGAAGGAGAATTTCTGTTGCTCCACATGCTCGCCAGCATTTGGTGTTGTCGATGTTTTCAATTTTTCGTCATTTGTTAGATGTTAGTGGTCTCATAATGTGGTCTTAATTTGCATTTTCCTAATAAATAATAATGTTGAGCATCTCTTTATGTGTTTATTGGTCTATTCTATGTCTTCTTTTCCGAAGTATATAGTCTATTCTTTTGCCCATTTTTATTGAGTTGTTGGTCTTTTTATTATTATTCAGTGGTAAGTGTTCTTTGTCTATTTGGACACTAATAATTTATCAGATGCATATGTTGCAAGTACTTTATCTCATTCTGTAACTTGCTGTTTCATTTTTTAACAGTGTACTTTTTTTTAATTTTTATTTTAACTTTAGTTTACTTTACAATACTGTATTGGTTTTGCCAACAGTGTACTTTGAAGAATAGAACGTTCAAGTTGTGTTGACGTCTTATTACCCATTTTTCCTTTTTCATTTTTGGCTGCAGTGTGTGACTTGCAGGATCTCAGTTCCCAACCAGGGACTGAACTCGGGCCACAGCAGTGAAAGCCCGGACTCATAACCACTAGGCCACCAGGGAGCTTCTACCAATTTTCCTTTTATCATTAGTGTTTTTTACATCCTACTGTAAGGCCATCAGGATTTTGTCGTACTTTTTTTTTTCCCCCATAAGTGCTACAGTTCTAACTTTTACATTGAGATCCACGATTCATTTAAAGTTGATTATTGTGTGGGAATTCCCTGGCAGTTCATTAGTTGGGGCTCAGTGTTTTCACTGCCATGGCCTGAGGTTCCATCCTTGGTCAGGGAACTAAGCTCCTGCAAGCCATGGTGCGAGGCAAAAAAAAAAAAAAGTTGATCACTGGTGAATGACGTACAGTAAGAGTTCATTTTTTCCCTCAGAGATATCCAGTTGTTCAAGCACCATTTGTTGAAAGGATTTTACTTTCTTTATTGAATTGCTTGATATGTGTCAGAAATCTACTGACTGCGTGGGTCTACTTCTGACCTCTTTACCTTGTCCCATTGACCTATATATACATCCTCCTCAGACCAAACTCTCTTGATTACTTCAGCTTTACATTGTCTTGAAATCAAGTGGTGTATGTCCTCCAACCTCGTTCTTTTTTCTTAAAATTGCTTTGGCTGCTCTAAGTTCTTTGCATTCCATATCCATTTTAGAATCAGGTTGTCATTTTCTATAAACAAATGCCTCCTGGGATTTTGATTAGGGCTACATTAAATCTACAGTTCAGCTTGAGAAGAATCAACATCTTAGCAATACTGAGTCCTCCAAATAATGAGTGTTTTCTTTCCCTCCATCTATGTAGGTCTCCTTTCATTTCTCTCAGTTAAGATTTTATAGTTTTCAGTTGACGGGTGTTACATAGCTCTAACTTATTCTCAGGTATTTGATGTTCTGAGCTATACTTGTGAATGATCTGGTTCTTTTCACTTTCCAGTTGCTCACTGCTAGTGAGAGAAACAGTGACAAATGATTTTTGCATCTGGTCTGGCATCTTGAGATCTTGCTAATTTACTTGTTAATTCCAGAAGTAGGTGTTCTACACACATGACCAGATCCTGGTCATGAACAAGGAATGGTTTATTATTACTTTTCTTTCAGATATGTTTGCTTTTAATGATTATTTTTGTCTGATTGTACTGGCTAGCATCTCCAGTATGATAATTCAACAGACTGAACAGGAGTGATAACAGTAGTTCCTTATCTTAGAGAGAAACCTCTCA
This sequence comes from Redunca redunca, assembly GCA_006410935.1. Taxonomy (NCBI): domain Eukaryota; kingdom Metazoa; phylum Chordata; class Mammalia; order Artiodactyla; family Bovidae; genus Redunca; species Redunca redunca. Next base: position 8,662 of record SJYQ01097109.1, read on the forward strand.
GTCTTTCATCTTCAGTGTGGTCAGCTGTGGGTGTTTCATAGATACTTTTTTATCAGGTTCAGGAATTCCCCTTCTATTTTTATTTTGATATGAGGCTGGTTTTTTTTTTTGTTTGCTTGTTTGTTTTAGGCTGTACTGTGTGGCTTGCAACAATCCCTTAGTTTCCCAACTAGGGCAAACCCTGCCCCCTGTATTGAGAGTGGGAAATATTAACCACTGGCTTACCATGGATGTCCCATGATTTTTTTTTAAATCAGAAATGGGTGTTGAATTTTGTCAAATGATGTTTCTGCCTCATTGAGAAGATCAGTTTTTCCCCTTTATTCTGTTATCATGATGAATTCCAGCGATTGATTGTTGAGTGTTAAACCAATCTTGTATTCCTGGGCATAAACCCCACTTTGTCGTGATTCTTCTGTATATTGTTGATTTAGTTTGCTAGTATGTTAAGTGTTTCTGTATCTGTGGGTTTTTTTTTTTTGTATCTGTGTTTTTAAGTGATATTCGTGTGTATGCAGTATTCTTTTCTTGCAGTATCTTTGCCAACTCTTGGTGTCAGGGTTTGTGATTTTTCTCTTTTTTTTTCTTGATCACTTTTATTAATTTGTTAGGACTGCCATAACATATTACCACAGACCAGGGGGCTTAACCAACAAATATTTATTTTTTCACAATTCTGGAGGCTAACAAAATGAGATCAGGGTGCTGGCGGGGTTGTTTCTCCTGAGGCCATTCTCTTAGGCAAGTAGATGGTCCTTTCCCTCCCTGTGTCCTCACTGGATTGTCCTTTACGGGTGTGTCTGTCTTTATCTCTTCTCATAAGGACACCAGTCACGTTGGATTAGGGCTCATCTACATGACCTCGTTTTAGCTTAATTACCTCTTTCAGTTCAGTTCATTTCAGTTGCTCAGTTGTGTTCAATTCTTTGCGACCCCATGGACTGCAGCACGCCAGGCCTCCCTATCCATCACCAAATCCCAGAGTTTACTCAAACTCATGTCCATTGAGTCAGTGATGCCATTCAACCATCTCATCCTCTGCCGTCCCCTTCTCCTCCCACCTTCAATCTCTCCCAGCATCAGGGTCTTTTCCAGTGAGTCAGTTCTTCACATCAGGTGGCCAAAGTATTGGAGTTTCAGCTCTAGCATCAGTCCTGCCAATGAAACCCAGGACTGATCTTCAAAATGGACTGGTTGGATCTCCTTACAGTCCAAGGGACTCTCAAGAGTCTTCTCTAACACCACAGTTCAAAAGCATCAATTCTTCTGCACTCAGTTTTCTTTATAGTCTAACTCTCACATCCATACCTAAGTACTGGAAAAACCATACCCTTGACTAGACGGACCTTTGTTGGCAAAGTAATGTTTCTGCTTTTTCATATGCTGTCTAGGTTGGTCATAACTTTTCTTCCAAGGAGTAAGCGTCTTTTAATTTCATGGCTGCAACTCACCATCTGCAGTGATTTTGGAGCCCAGAAAATAAAGTCTCTCACTGTTTCCACTGGGTCTCCATCTATTTGCCATGAAGTGATGGGACCAGATGCCATGACCTTTGTTTTCTGAAGTTGGGCTTTAAGCCAACTTTTTCACTCTCCACTTTCACTTTCATCAAGAGGCTCTTCAGTTCTTCTTCAGTTTCTACCATAAAAGGAGGTGTCATCTACATATCTGAAGTTATTGATATTTCTCCCAGCAATTTTGATTCCATCTTGTGCTTCATCCAGCCCAGCGTTTCTCATGATGTACTCTGCACATAAGTTAAATGAGCTCTTTAAAGCCGCCCATTTCCAAATACAATCACATGCTGAGGTCCTGGGGGTTAGCACTTCAATAGACCAATTTGGGG
>SJYQ01097111.1:0-65075 GCA_006410935.1 Redunca redunca
GGCAGCTCTTGACATCAAATAGGAGTTCAAAGGAGACTGGATGGATGACAGAGGACAGTGAAGGCAAAAGAGAGACCTTCAGCGGCCAGCGCGTCATCTTAACCCATGTGTCTAACTCTGTCACTCATTTAAAATTTTTTCATAAATTGTATCAATCTTCCAGATATTTTTTTTTTAATTCTTTATGTTTGAACTACTAACTAAAGCAATAAGAAGAATTATAATTTGAATTTTTATAGAACCTTATAAATTCCCAGTTGTTCTATAAGTTATTTTGTTTGGGCCATTTAAATTCAGAAACCTTAGAAACTGCTGTGCCTGAATCCAGGAATTTTCAACTTAGGGGCAAATGGAAAATGTCCATTCCTCATCACTATAAGAGGTGTTATTCTCCAGTCTGTTTCATTCTACTTAAAACCGTTTTGTGGCACAGTGGACCATGCGTGCTAAATTGATTCAGTCTCGTCTGACTTTTTGTACTTTTTTAAAAAAGTACATGATTAATTCTCAAATTAGATGTGTGTACAATGAAATTTTAAAAGAAGAAAGTGAGACCCTATGGGGGAGTTGGGATTTGGATTTGATATTTAAGAGTAGATTCTAGATAAGGATAAGAGGTAAGAGTGAGGACAGAAGGCTCTATAGAAAGCTAGAATGACCTCAAAAACACAAAGGAGGAAGGCAAAGACCAGTAAAGCAGGGACACGGGGGAGGAAGAGGAGAGAGAGAAAAGTTGAGAGACAAAGGGATGATATGGTTTTTCTAAATGTATATGAGCAAAAAAAAATTAGCTGAAAAGGTAGGTTGGTGCTAACAGAAAGTAAACTAATAGCTTGTCCTTATAGACTGGTGACTAGCAAATCTAAATGTGGGCTGATAGCTTGGCCTTACAGACCGGTGACCAGCAAATCTAAATGTGGGGGGAAGTCCTCTTGCAGGCATGGGAAGATACATAAAAGGAGGTGGAATGTAGGAGTTCCAAGTTCTGTACAAGTTCCAGAGCCACCACCTAATTTGAACCTTGGTTCTGCCACTTAAAACCTATGACCTTGGCCAACTTTGCCGCCCTGTCTATGCCTTAGTGTTCTCATATGAAAACTGAGGTGACAAGCTTTCTTGGAGTTGTTGGGAGAACCGGCTGGCTCAGTTCGTGCAAATCCATTGAAAGGAGACTTGACACATGGTGGTGGTGGTCTCCCCATTAGGGGAGCCTTTTTTATCCCGAGATTGAAGTCAACCCAGCTCTGTGCAATTTCTACTAGTAGGATACCTTTCTCTCTTAGTGATTATGAACTCCCTGGAATCACTGGACCTTTAGAAACCTTCAATTAGTTTGTGTTTCCTGCTTGGTGTCATATATATAAGCAGACCCAGAAGTTTGCGAGTCCAACTCAAAATATCACTTGCCTTACTAATTCGCTAGGGCTACCATAGCAAAATATCACAGACTGAGTGGTTTAAACAATCCAATTTTTCTTTTCACAATTTTGGAGGCCAGAAGTTCAAAACCCAGGTCTTGACAGGTTTCGCTTCTCCTAAGGTCACCTTCTACTGAATCCTCACATGGCCTTGCCACGTATGCACAGCCCTGGTGTCTCCCTGTGTGTCCAAATTTCCTCTTATAAGTACAGCAACCATATTGGATGAGGACCCACTGCAAAGCTTCATTTTAGTTTATCACCTCTCTAAGGGACCTGTCTCCAAATGCTGTCCTTCTGAGGTTCTGGGGGTTAGGGCTTTATCATATGAATTTAAGGGGACACAATTCAACCCACAACACCAGGCCTGACCTTTCCATTCATTGTATGATACTGTCTCCAGTCCCCCGTCTAGGAGGTCTCTTTTTATGACCATTATCTCATAATAAGCAGTGTGAAACTTTACCAAGAAAGCCGAGAGGTGTGCTTGTGATGGCCATCCCCAGATACATACTCAGCACCTCCTGTGCCGTGCTCTGGGTGGTGTGCTGGGATCCATCTGTACATGGAACAAGCCGCCTGCCCTCATCAAGCCTGCACTCCAGGAGATTTACATCTAACAAAATACATAGGAAACAAGTGCCATGGAGAACAAGAAAGGAAATAAAGGAGAAGGGGAGGCCCCTGAACGGGTGCGGGGGAGTGACTGTTTTGTAAGGAGTGGTCATGCAAAGCCCCTCTCCTATCGTCACGTTTTAGCAATGACATGGGGAGTCAGGAAACAAGTCATGTGGATAACTGGAGGAAGAACATTTCAAACCAAGAAAACATCAGGTTCTAAGATTCTGAGGGGGAACTGAGGTTGATGAAGCTAGAGCCTGCTATACAGAGTGAAGTAAGTCAGAAAGAGAAAAATAAATATCATATATTAATGCATAAGTACAGAATCTAGAAAAATGGTGCTGACGGACCTATCTGCAGGGCAGGAATGGAGATGCTGACACAGAGAACAGACTTGCGGACACAGCGGGGGAAGGAGAGGGAGGGACAAGCTAGGAGAGCAGCCTTGACACGCATGCACTACCATGTGTAAAGTCGATAGCTGATGGGAAGCGGCTGACAACCCAGGGCGCTCGGCCCGGTGCTCCGTGACGACCTAGAGGGGGCTGGGGGGCTAGGAGGGAGGCGAAGAGGGAGGGGACGTGTGTATACTCACGGCTTAGAACTCAGCATCCAAAAACTGAAGGTCAGGGCACCCAGTCCCATCACTTCATGGCAAACAGATGGGGTTTTCCATTTTTTAATGGAAACAGTGGTGGAATTTCTTAGGCTCCCAATCACTGAGGACAGTGGCAGCAGCCATGAAATTAAAAGAAAACACTTGCCCCTGAGAAGAAAAGCTATGACAAACCTAGACAGTGTATTAAAAAGCTGAGACATCACTTTGCGGACAAAGGTCTGTGTGGTCTAACCTATGGTTATTCCGGTAGTCATGTAAGGATTTGACAGTAGGACCATAAAGAAGGCTGAGCTCTGAAGAACTGATGCTTTTGAACTGTGGCACTGGAGGCCCTTGGACCCCAAGGAGATCAAACCAGTCAAACCTAAAGGAAATCAATCCTGAATATTCATTGGAAGGATTGATGCTGAGCTGAAGCTACAATACTTTGGCCACCTAATTCAAAGAGCTGACTCATTGCAAAAGACCCTGATGCTGGGACAAATTGAGGGCAGGAGGAGAAGGGGACGACAGAGGATGAGATGGTTGGATGGCATCACCGACTTGATGACCATGAGTTTGAGTAAGCTCTGGGAGATGGTGAAGGACAGGGAAGCCTAGCATTCTGCAGCAAAGAGTCAGACACAACTTAGTGACTCTACAGCAACAATGGTTGATTCACATTGTGTACAGCAGAAACCACTACATCATTGTAAACCAACTTTCTTCCAGTTAGAAAAGAAAGCTCCTGAGGTGGAAGTGGCTTGGAATATCCACTTGGCTGGAGCAGAACAGATGAGGAGGAAAGTGCTTGGAAAGGAGAGGAGAGCTAGGTCAGGCCCCATTCTATCACTCTAGGGATGCTGACTTTTGCTGAAATGAAGTGGGAAACACCTAGAAGGTTTTGAGCATGGTCTGATTTATGTTTTTAAAGGGTCACTCAGATTTTCATGTTGACAATAGACTGAGTCAGGGAGTACGGAATGGTGAGCAGTCCAGCTAGTTACAATTGTTACATTGGGAAAAGTAGAAATAGTGAAATTGGTGAGAAAGGTTTAGATTCTTGATGTATTTCCAAAGGGAAACAACCAGGAATCTCTGTTATTACATCTACTGGTTATGATGCCCTCTAGGTTGCATTTGGCATCCTGACAATCAGCACTGTCAAAGTTTTAGTTGCATCACAGCATTCTCTGTATCCTGGAGACAAGTATACAGCTTAAATACACGCACATCCTACCAAGCTCAATCTCCATATCAAAATAAATGAGCACTAACATTACATAAATCCTGCCTAGGGAACTGGATAAAGCATCCATCTTTAACCATCTATACTCTGATCATAGGTTATGAAAAGTCCAAAGACAAAAGGCATGCAGAATGCCTCCAGCTGGTATGATATTTGGATAAAAAAAAATATAGAATGTCATCATGCCTGTGACACATTCCTAATCAGAAAGGGAAAAGAGAGCAGAAGAAAGGAAGGCAGACCAGGTAAGTGATAGAATGTGCTGTTCCTAAAGTGAATGACCGGAATGGTGCAACAGTTCTTGTCAATATTTTAAAAAGCAAGCTACAAAATTGCTTTCTAATTGATGACATTAATAATTTGTATCTTGAATTATTTTAAGATGAAGACATTAGCGTAGTTCTACTAATCTATTCCTTCCCTGATTTTCTCAGATAGACTGAGATCTTATTTGTTGTTGTTCAGTTGTCCAGTCATGTCCAACTCTTTGTGGCCCCACGGACTGCAGCACACCAGGCCCCCCTGTCCCTCACCATCTCCTGAAGTTTGCCCAAGTTCATATCCATTGCATCAGTGATGCCATCCAGCAATCTCATCCTCTGACGCCTTTTTCTCCTTCTGCCCTCAGTCTTCCCAGCACCAGGGACTTTCCAATGACTCAGCTGTATACATCCGGTGACCAAAACACTGGAACTTCAGCTTCAGCATCAGTCCTTCCACTGAGCATCCACTGACTTCCCTTAAGATTGATTGGTTTGATCTCCTTGCAGTCCAAGGAACTTTCAGGAGTCTTCTCCAGCACCACAGTTTCAAGGCATCAATATTTTGGCATTCTGTCATCTTTACAGTCCAGCTCTTGCAACCGTTAAGTGACCACTGGGAACACTATACTCTTGACTATACAGACCAATGTCAGCAGAATAAGTCTTTGGTTTTCAACACACTGTCTCAGTTCAGTTCAGTCGCTCAGTCATATCGACTCTTTGCAACCCCTTGGACTGCAGTACACCAGGCCTCCTGTCCATCACCAACTCCCACTCAAGCTCATGTCGATTGAGTCGGTGATGGCATCCAACCATCTCACCCTGTCGTCCCCTTCTCCTCCTGCCCTGAATCTTTCCCAGCATCAGGGTCTTTTCAAATGAGTCAGCTCTTTGCATCAGGTGGTCAAAGTATTAGAGTTTCAGCTTCAACATCAGTCCTTTCAATGAACACTCAGGACCAATCTCTTTTAGGATGGACTGGGTGGATCTCCTTGCAGTCCAAGGGACTCTCAAGAGTCTTCTCCAACACCACAGTTCAAAAGCATCAATTCTTTGGCGTTCACCTTTCTTTATACTCCAACTCTCACATCCATACATGACTACTGGAAAAACCATAGCCTTGACTAGACAGACCGTTGTTGGCAAAGAAATGTCTCTGCTTTTTAATATTCTGTCTAGGTTGGTCATAACTTTCCTTCCAAGGAACAAACGTCTTTTAATTTCATGGCTGCAATCACCATCCGCAGTGATTCTGGAGCCCAGAAAAATAAAGCCAGCCACTGTTTCCACTGTTTCCCCATCTATTTGTCATGAAGTGATGAGACTGGATGCCATGATCTTAGTTTTCTGAGTGTTGAGCTTTAAGCCAACTTTTTCACTCTCCTCTTTCACTTTCATCAAGAGGCTTTTTAGTTCTTCTTCACTTTCTGCCATAAGGGTGGTGTCACTTGCATATGTGAGGTTATTGATATTCCTCCCAGCAATCTGGATTCCAGCTTGTGCTTCTTCCAGCCCAGTGTTTCTCATGATGTACTCTGCATAGAAGTTAAATAAGCAGGGTGACAATATACAGCCTTGACGTACTCCTTTCCCTATTTGGAACCAGTTTGTTGTTTCATACCCAGTTCTCACTGTTGCTTCCTGACTTGCATACAGGATTCTCAAGAGGCAGGTCAGGTGGTCTGGTGTTCTTATCTCTTTCATAATTCTCCACAATTTATTGTGATCCACACAGTCAAAGGCTTTGGCATAGTCAATAAAGCAGAAATAGATATTTTTCTGGAACTCTCTTGCTTTTTCCATGATCCAGTGGATGTTGGCAATTTGATCTCTGGTTCCTCTGCCCTTTCTAAAACCAGCTTGAACATCTGGAACTTCACAGTTCACATACTGCTGAAGCCTGGCTTGGAGAATTTTTAGCATTACTTTACTAGCTTGTGAGATGAATGCAATTGTGCGGTAGTCTGAGCATTCTTTGGCATTGCCTTTCTTTGGGATTGGAATGAAAACTGACCTTTTCCAGTCCTGTAGCCACTGCTGAGTTTTTCATATTTGATGACGTATTGAGTGCAACACTTTCACAGCATCATCTTTTAGAATTTGAAATAGCTCAACTGGAATTCCATCACTTCCACTAGCTTTGTTTGTAGTGATGATTCCTAAGTCCCACCTGACCACACATTCCAGAATGTCAGGCTCTAGGTGAGTGTGAGTGATCACACCTTCATGATTATCTTGGTTATGAAGATCTTTTTTGTATAGTTCTTTTGTGTATTCTTGCCACCTCTTCTTAATATCTTCTGCTTCTGTTAGTCCCAAACCATTTCTGTCCTTTATTGAGCCCATCTTTGCATGAAATGTTCCCTTGGTATGTCTAATTTTCTTGAAGAGATCTCTAGTCTTTCCCATTCTATTATTTTCCTCTATTTCTTTGCACTGATCACTGAGGAAGGCTTCCCTATCTCTCCTTGCTATTCTTTGGATCTCTGCATTCAGATGCTTATATCTTCCCTTTTCTCCTTTGACTTTTGCTTCTCTTCTTTTCTCAGCTATTTGTAAGGCCCCCTCTGACAGTGATTTTGCTTTCCAGTGGAAAACCATTTCTAGTGGAAAACCACTAGACCATTCAGGTATGACCTAAATCAAATCCCTTATGATTATACAGTGGAAGTGAGAAATAGATTTAAGGGACTAGATCTGATAGACAGAGTGCCTGATAAACTATGAATGGAGGTTTGTGACATTGTACAGGAGACAGGGAGCAAGACCATCCCCAAGAAAAAGAAATGCAAACACACACACACACACACACACACACACACACACAGTCTAGGTTTGTCATAGCTTTCCTGCCAAGAAGCTTCTGATTTGATGGCTGCAGTCACCATTTGCAATGATCTTAGAGTCCAGGAAGAGAAAATCTGTCACTACTTCCACTTTTTCCCCTTCTATTTCCCACAAAGTAATGGGCCCAGATGCCATGATCTGCAGTTCAGTTCAGTCACTCAGTCATGTCCAACTCTTTGCGACTCCACAGAATGCAGCATGCCAGGCTTCCCTGTCCATCACCAACTCCCAGAGCTTGCTCAAACTCATGTCCATTGTGTTGGTGATGCCATTCAAACCATCTCATCCTCTGTCGTCCCCTTCTCCTCCCACCTTCAATCTTTCCCAGCATCAGGGTTTTTTCCAGTGAGTCAGTTCATCACATCAGATGGCCAAAGTATTGGAGCTTCAGCTTCAGCATCAGTAATTGCAATGAATATTCAGGACTATAGGGCTGACTGGTTGGATCTCCTTGCAGTCCAAGGGACTCTCAAGAGTCTTCTCCAACATCACAGTTCAAAAGCATCAATTCTTCGGTGCTCAGCTTTCTTTATAGTTGGATTCTCACATCCATATCCATACATGACTACTGGAAAAACCATAGCTTTGACTATGTGGATCTTTGTCAGCAAAGTAATGTCTCTGCTTTTTAATATGCTATCTAAGTTGGTCATAGCTTTTCTTCTAAGGAGCAAGAATCTTTTAATTTCATGGCTAGATTTGGAAACCCCAAAAATAAATTCTGTCACTGTTTCCATTGTTTCCTCATCTATTTGCCATGAAGTGATGGGACCAGATGCCATGACCTTAGTTTTCTGAATATTGAGTTTTAAGCCAACTTTTTCACTCTCCTCTTTCACACTCATCAAGGGGCTCTTTAGTTCCTCTTCAGTTTCTACCATAAGGGTGGTGTCATCTGCAAATGTGAGGTTATTGATATTTCTCCTAGCAATCTTGATTCCAGCTTATGTTTCATCCAGCCCAACATTTCCCATGATGTACTCTGCATATAAATTAAATAAGCAGGGTGACAATGTACAGCCTTGACGTACTTCTCTCCCGATTTGGAGCCAGTCTGTTGTTCCATGTCCAGTTCTAACTGTTGCTTCTTGAACTGCACACAGATTTCTCAGGAGGCAGGTATGTGATCTGGTATTCCCATGTCTTTTCCAGAGTTTACTGTGATCCACACAGTCAAAGGTTTTGGCATAGTCAATAAAGCAGAAGTAGATGTGGGTTTTTTTGTTTGTTTGTTTGTTTTTGTTTTTTAACTCTCTTGCTTTTTTGATGATCCAGATGAGATTTGCAATTTGGTCTCTGGTTCCTCTGCCTCTTCTAAATCCAACCTGAACATCTGGAAGTTTACATTTCACATACTGTTGAAGCCTGGCTTGGAGAATTTTGAGCATTACTCTGCTAGCATGTGAGATGAGTGCAATTGTGTGGAAGTTTGAGCATTCTTTGGCATTGCCTTTCTTTGGGATTGGAATGAAAACTGACCTTTTCCAGCCCTGTGGCCACTGCTGAGTTTTCCAAATTTGCTGGCATATTGAGTGCAGTACTTTTACAGCATCATCTTTCAGGATTTGAAACAGCTCAACTGGAATTCCATCACCTCCACTAGCTTTGTTCATAGTGACGCTTCCTAAGGCCCACTTGACTTCAACATTCCAGGATGTCTGGCTCTAACCACCATCGTGGTTATCTGGGTCATGAAGATGTTTTTTGTATAGTTCTTCTGTGTATTCCTGACACCTCTTTTTAATATATTCTGCTTCTTTTAGGTCCATACCATTTCTGTCCTTTATTGTGCCCATCTTTGCATGAAATGTTCCCTTGGTATCTGTAACTTTCTTGAAGAGATCTCTAGTCTTTCCCATTCTATTATTTTTCTGTATTTCTTTGCATTGGTCAGTGAAGAAGGCTTTCTTATCTCCTCTTGCTATTCTTTAGAACTCTGCATTCAAATGGGTATATCTTTGTTTTTCTCCTTTGCCTTTCACTTCCATGATCTTAGTGTTTGTTTGGTTGCTTTTATATATATATATATTTAGTTTTAAGTCTGACTCTTTCACCCTCCTCCTTCACCCTCAAGAAGTTCTTTAGTTCCTTCTTTGCTTTCTGCCATTAAAGTGGTGTCATCCGCATATCTGAGGTTGTTGATATTTCTCCCGCCTATCTTGATTCCAGCTTGTAACTCATCCTGCCAGGCATTTCTCATGGTGTGTTCAGCATATAGGTTAAACAAGCAGGGTGAAAGCAGACAGCACTATCATACTCCTTTCTCAATCTTGAACCAATCTGCTGTTCCACACAGGGTTCTAACTATTGCTTCTTGATCCACATACAGGTTTCAGGAGACAAGTAAGATGGTCTGGTATTCTCATCTCTCTAAAAGCTTTCCACAGTTTGTTACAATCCCCACAAAGACTTTAGTGTAGGTGATGAAACAGAAGTAGATGTTTTTCTGGAATTTCCTTGTTTTCTCTATAATCCAGTGAATGTTGGCAATCCGATCTCTGGTTCCTCTCCCTCTTCTAAACCCAGCTTGGACATCTGGAAGTTCTTGGTTCACATAACACTGCAGCCTAGCATGAAAGATTTTAAGTATGACCTTACCACCATGGGAGATGAGTGTCACTGTCCAATAGTTAGCACATTCTTTAGTGTGTGCTTCTTTACCCTTCTTAGGAAGTTTTCTTATTTAGGGTGAAGACTTTAGCATAGTTCTACTCATTTACTCGTTCCCTGGTTTTTGTTCACATTGTCTGAGATCTTAGCTCAACATAATTTTTATTAAGTGAAGATTATATGCCTGGTAAACCTGCTGTACCACCATGCTGGCTGCAAAAGTTGTGTCTGCAGACACCCCTTCCAGGGCTTTCCACCCAGTTTTCACCTTCCCTATGGTGAAGAATACCACTGATGGAAGATAACATGAAAAAGAATATATATGCATATATATATTAAAAACTAAATCACTTTACAAAAGTCTGACATGATTAGTGACTAAGCAACAACAACAATACAGGAAACTAATACAGCATTGTAGATCAACCATGCTTCAATAAAATACATTTTCAAAAAAAAAGTATGAAAAAGTGTTTACAGGATGCTACCCTCTAGGTAAAGAATTAGGGAAGATAATTATATATTTGAATTTGCCAATACCTGCAGTAAGAAATACTGAAAGTATATGCAAAAAAAAAATATATATATATATAAGGGTAGGGAATAGACTAAACAAGCACAGAAGTAAAGTGATTTCACAACGGATACTTTTAAATATAGATTTTTTAAAATTTGAATCATGGACTTTTGTTGTTGTTGTTGAAGTATAGCTGATTTACAGTATACAGCAAGGTGATTCAGTTATGTATATGTATATATGTGTGGATATATGTATGTATTCTTGTTCAGATTCTTTTCCACTGTGGGTTGTGGGATATTGAGTATAGTTCCCTGTGCAATAGAGTAGGTCCTTGTTGTTTATACAAACTTATTCTTTTTATGCAAAGAATTGGAAACAATAAAAAAATTGCAACATAACCTAATCTTTAAAAAATAATAATAATAATTCCATGATGAAGAATCAGTAGCTCCTAACACCCAGCAGGGAATATGCCATGAAGACAAGAATTAGGATCCAGCATGGGAAAACTGGCCAAGAACTCACGGAGGCAGCTTTGGAACCATCGTTGGAAAAAATATTTTAAATAGATCTGATGGGAAGATGTTGGTCTATGAGCTTTGTGTTACTATGGGCTGGTAATGTCTAATAGGATTGGAGCTATTGAAATGGCTGTAATTTAGCCTCAGTATGTAAAGGATGGGCTTCCCCGGTGGCTCAGAGATTAAAGCGTCTGCCTGCAATCCATGAGACCCAGATTCAATCCCTGGGTTGGGAAGATCCCCTGGAGAAGGCAATGGCAACCCACTCCAGTATTCTTGCCTGGAGAATCCCATGGACGGAGGAGCCTGGTAGGCTACAGTCCACAGGGTTGCAAAAAGTCGGACACAACTGAGAGACTTCACTTTCATTTTCATGTAAAGGATAGAATTCGTTCCACTTATATGTACTTTGCAGAAGTACTGGTTTCACAGCTCATCTTTTCCGGCAGTGAGCAGAACTGCTCTCATGAACTTCATGATGAGAGGCTTGGGTAACAATGGGTGCAGCTTTCAATGGCCCCTGCTGTCACACAGTGACGATTGAAGCTGAAGTGTTGGTATCATTGATATCATATGACTAGAGCCCAGGCCCCAAGCATCTTGCGTGATTACCATATCCCGGAGTGATGTGTGCAGAGGTGGCTCCTCTGACTATATTAAGGGGGCCTCTTCTCAGAGCTGAGTGGTACACATTTGGCACTGTGGGAGGCCTCTTCCCTGTGACCATAGGTGTGTGTGCCCAGTGAGAAGTTTCTGAAAATGGGAGCCTGGGGAGTGGGCCTGGGTCTGGTCTGTGTCCGCACTGGGATCTACATTTTTCGACCTCGCACCGCGGCTGGTGCCACTCCGTACTCAGTGGCAACTGACGGTGGATCTGTTCCCTGCAGCATGTCTCTTCTGTTTGACAAACAGAAAGTAATCAGGCATGCAGAAGTCACACAGGTGTATGGAGCTCTAAAATAGGATCCCCTCAGTCTGATGCTGGGAATCTACCTGGATCCAGTAAACCTATTTATGCGAGCTGCCAGTATTCTAACAACTGGAGGCAATAGAAAGAATTGAAGTAACCAGCTTCTGGCTTCTTAAGACATCAAATATCTGGCTTGTTTAATAGGGGCAGATGTTAAATAGTTTGTGCAAGCAGCTTTTGTTGAAGTTTAGAAGATGAGAATTTGAGACTTCCTGGTAGTCCAGTGACTAAGAATCCTCCTGCCAATGCAGAGGACACGGGTTTGACCCCTAGTCTGGGGCTATTGCATGTGCCATGGGGCGATGAAGCCCCATGTGACGCAACTACTGAGTCTGCTCTCCAGAGCCTGCAGACTGCAGCTAGCAAGCCCACAAGCTGCAGCTACTGAAGCCCGTGCACCTAGACCCTGTGCTCTGCAGCAAGAGAAGCCACACAAAGAGACCTGCACTCAGCCACGGAGATTCAGCCCAGCCCCAAATAAATAAATAAACAAGAAATGTCTAAAAAGAGAGAGAGTGCTACCAATTATAGGGAACAGGATAGTCTCAAAGTACCTAGAGAAGAAAAGAAGGTAAGAACTCATTGCCATATGTAAAACAGATAATCAGTGTGAGTTCAATGCATGAAGCAAGGACCCAAAGGCATGGGGAGAAGGGAGGGAGGGAGGCAGGAGAGGGGTTCAGGATGGAGTGGACACATCTATACCTATGGCAAAAAAAAAAAAAAATCACAATATTGTAAAGTAATAATCCTCTGATTAAAATTTAAAAAAAAAGAACTTGTGAGAATGTTTCAAGTGTGCCAGTAATATAATGCTTCAGGTCTGCTTTTTCTTCTAGAGAATAAATTCCATAGTTCTCTGCCAAATAGCACACACACATTTTCAATTCTCATGTTGAGTAACTCGAAAATGTTCTTGGAAGTGGTCAAACAGGAGATGGCAAGAGTGAACATCGACATTTTAGGAATCGGTGAATTAAAATGGACTGGGATGGGAGAATTTAATTCAGATGACCATTATATCTACTACTGTGGGCAAGAATCCCTTAGAAGAAATGGAGCAGCCCTCATAGTCAGCAAAAGCAAAATGCAGTACTTGGGTTCAGTCACAAAAATGACAGAAATGATCTCTGTTCGTTTCCAAGGCAAACCATTCAATATCACAGTAATCCAAGTCAATGCCCCAGTCACTAATGTCGAAGAAGCTGAATTTGAACAGTTCTATGAAGACCTACAAGACCTTCTAAAACTAAGACCAAAAAAAAAAAAAAATGTCCTTTTCATCATAGGGGACTGGAATACAAAAGCAGGAAGTCAAAAGATACTTGGAGTAATAGGCAAGTTTGGCCTTGAAGTACAAAATGAAGCAGGGCAAAGTCTAACAGAGTTTTGCCAAGAGAACACATTCATCATAGCCAACACCCTCTTCCAACAACTCAAGAGACAACTCCACACATGGACGTCACCAGATGGGCAATACCAAAATCAGACTGATTATATTCTTTGCAGCACCAAAGGTGGAGAAGTTCTATACAGTCAGCACAAACCTAAATCAACCCCCTTACAATTACACAGTAGAAGTGACAAATAGACTCAAGGGATTAGATCTGATAAACAGAGTGCCTGAACAACTATGGACGGAGATTTATATCACTGTACAGGAGGCAGTAATCAAAATCAGCCCAAGAAAAAGAAACACAAAAGGCAAAATGATTGTTTAAGGAGGCCTTACAAATGGCTGAGAAAAGAAGAGAAGCAAAAGGTGAAGGAGAAAAAGAAATGCAGAGTTCTGAATCTGCAGAGTTCTGAAGAATAGCAAGGAGAGATAAGAAAGCTTTCCTAAATGAACCTTGTAAAGAAATAGAGGAAAACAAATAATGGGAAAGACTAGAGATCTCTTCAAGAAAATTAGAGATACCAAGGAAACATTTCATGCAAAGATGGACAATATAAGGACAGAAACAGTATGGACCTAACAGAAGCAGAAGATATTAAAAAGAGGTGGCAAGAATACACAGATTGAAAGTCACTAAGTCGTGTCTGACTCTTTGCAAACCCATGGACTATACAGTCCATGAAATTCTCCAGGCCAGAATACCGGAGTGGGTAGCCTGTGTCTTCTCCAGGGAATCTTCCCAACCCAGGGATCAAAACCAGGTCTCCTGCATTGCAGGCAGATTCTCTATCAGCTGAGCCACAAAAGAAGCCCAAGAATACTGGAGTGGGTAGCCTATCCCTTCTCCAGCAGATCTTCCTGACCCAGGAATTGAACTGGGGTCTCCTGCATTGCAAGTAGATTCTTTACCAACGGAGCTATCAGGGAAGCCCAGCATACACAGAAGAACTATACAAAAAACATCTTCATGATCCAGATAACCACAGTGGTGTGATCACTCACCTAGAGCCAGACATCCTGGAGTGCAAAGTCAAGTGGCCTTAGGAACAATCACTATGAACAAAGCTTAGGAACACATCACTTCAGGCACTCTGTTTACCGATCTAATCCCTTGAATCTATTTGTCACTTCCACTGTGTAATTGTAAGGGGTTGGATATAGGTCATACCTGAATAGTCTAGTGATTTTCCCTACTTTCTTTTTTTTTTTTTTTTTACTTTATTTACTTTACAATACTGTATTGGTTTTGCCATACGTCAACATGAATCTGCCACAGGTGTACATGAGTTCCCAATCCTGAACCCCCTTCCCACTTCCCTCTACTTTCTTTTAACTCTGAAATTTTCAATAAGCAGTTCATGATCTGAGCCACAGTCAGCTCCCAGTCTTGTTTTTGCTATGAACTAAGCTACCGACTCGATGGACATGAGTTTGAATAAATTCTGGAAGTTGGTGATGGACAGGGAGGCCTGGTGTGCTGCAGTTCATAGGGTCACAAACAGTCGGACACGACTAGTAGAGATGATGGAATTCCAGCTGAGCTTTTCAAATCCTAAAAAAAAAATGATGTTGTTAAAGTGCTGCACTCAACATGCCAGCAAATTTGGAAAACCTGTCAGCAGTGGCCACAGGACTGGAAAAGGTCAGTTTTTTATTCCAATCCCAAAGAAAGATAATACCAAAAAATGTTCAAACTCTAGCACAATTGCACTTATTTCACCCCAAAGCAAGGCCATGCTCAAAATTCTCCAAGTGAGTCTTCAACATACATGAACCAAGAAGTTCGAGACGTACAAGCTGGATTTAGAAAAGCCAGAGGAACCAGAGATCCAATTGCCAGTATCCATTGCATCATAGAAAAAGCAAGAGAACCCCAGAAAAACATCTACTTTTGCTTCATTTACTATGCTAAAGCCTTTGACTGTGTGGATTACAACAAACTGTGGAAAATTCTCAAAGAGATGGAAATAACAGACCACCTTACCTGCCTCCTGAGAAACCTGTATGCAGGTCAAGAAGCAACATTTAGAACCAGACATGGAAATGGACAGTTTCCAAATAGGGAAAGGAGTATGGCAAGTCTGTGTATTGTCACCCTGCTTATTTAACTTACATGCAGAGTATGTCATGTGAAATGCCAAGCTAGATGAATCACAAGCTGGAATCAAGAATGCTTGGAGAAATATCAATAACCTCATGTATGCAGATAACACCACCCTTATGGCAGAAAGTGATCAGGAACTAAAGAGCCTCTTGATGAAGGTGAAAGGGCAGAGTGAAAAAGTTGGCTTGAAAGTCAACATTCAACAAATGAAGATCATGGCATTCAGTCCCATCACTTTATGGCAAATAGATGGAGAAACAGTGGAAACAGTGGCAGACTTCATTTGTTAGGGCTCCAAAATCACTGCTGATGGTGACTGCAGCCCTGAAATTAAAAGATGCTTACTCCTTGGAAGAAAAGCTATGACAAACTTAGACAGGATATTAAAACACAGAGACTTGACTTTGCCAACAAAGGTCTGCATAGTCAAACCTATGGTTTTTCCAGTTGTCGCATATGGATGTGAGAGTTGGACCATAAAGTTGAGTGCCGAAGAATTGATGTTTTTGAACTGTAGTGTTGGAGAAGACTCTTGAGGTTCCCTTGGACTGCAAGGAGATCCAACCAGTTCATTCTAAAGGAGATCAGTCCTGGGTGTTCATTGGAAGGACTGATGCTAAAGCTGAAACTCCAATACTTTGGCCACCTGAAGGAAAAAGCCAAATCATTGAAAAAGACTCTGATGCTGGGAAATATTGAAGGCAGGAGAAGGGGACAACAGAGGATGGGATGGTTGGGTGGCATCAGTGACTCAATAAACATGAGTTTGAGCAAGCTCTGGGAGATTCTGAAGGACAGGGAAGCCTGGCATGCTGCAGTCCATGGGGTCGCAAGGAACTGGACACAACTGAATAACTGAGCAACAACAATGAAATGTTCTAATGAATGTGAAAACCAAGGTTTATGATGCAGGAATTAAGTATTTTATCTATTTTTAAACTGATTTGGTTAAGTGAAATTTAGCAAACTTTTGTACCTACTTTTTTTTTTTTTTTTTTGAAATGTGGAATATTAATGAGTAGTGTCCTAAGTGATACAGGGGTTTGGTAAAGGGACCAGAGAGAAGCAAAGGGTCATCTGCAGTCTTTTTTCAAACCCTTAGAACTTAGCACTTAACATAATTGTGGTGAGTTGGTGAGGGCTTCTGGATATCTGGGGGAAAGTGATGACTTTACTTCCACTGAACTTAGCAGAAGCACCAAACAGAAAACAAAGACATAGGAGATGCTCCAGGTTGTCCTCACAGTACAGATGTAATCATGTTTGGCTTCTCATTGTTCAGCATTGTTAGAGCGGCCCACAAAGTTAATCATATGTATAATTCCTGTTCTATATTAAACTGGCTGTGTTTAGTCGTGTCCAACTCTTTGCGACCCCATGGACCCCAGTCTGCCAGGCTCCTCTGCCCTTGGGATTCTCCAGGCAGGAATATTGGAGTGGGTTGCCATGCCCTCCTCCAGGGGATCTTCCCAACCCGGGGACTGAACCCAGGTCTCCTGCATTGCAGGCAGATTCTTTACTGTCTGAGCCACCAGTTCTATATTATAATTGTGTAATTCTTATTTTTGAACAAAATATCCTTAAAACACTTGAGGAAAAAGCTCAAAGCATGAAAATTGTTGCTTTTTTAAGCATACAAGCAATATATGCATAATTGCTGAATACTTTTGAAAAATTTATTGCAATGTTTAAAGGCATACATGCTTGCCTTTCTCATCTCTTCAAGCTTTAAAGCTTTTATCAGAAAAGCCTGTTTGTTTTACACTTGAAATTATTAAAGTAATTTTTCCCCTTAGATCTGATTTTTTGCATTGCCTTTCAGAGGAATCACTAAAAAACAGAACAAAAAGCGAGATTTCTTTCATGAACTATATTGATCATGACTGTAATGGAAAAATGCTTTATTAGTTTCCCCTAGCAGAATTTTCCTTCTCTACTCCATAGACCATTATTTAACTCTCTCATGCCATTTGTAAGTTTTTGATGCAGAAGAATTACTTTTGAAATTTCTTATGAATGAAATTAAGTGTATGATTATTAAAACAGATCTTTTGACAAAAGATTTATTTCAGTAATCCAGAAATTCTAACCGCCTCAAGTTACATACAAGTTACATACATGTTTATTTCTGAAATAATAAAGGTTCCAGCCAGATATTTTAAAGTAAAAGGTATCACAATTACTGTTATTAACTAGTATCATTTTTATTGAAAAATAACCACCTCTGAGGATACTGGTTCCCCACAGCTTTCTCAAACAAAAGCTGATTTTTTTCTTTCATGCTCCATGTGGTAGGTTAAAAAACGAACTCTAAGAAGAGATCCACATTCTAATTTCTGGAATGTTACTTTGTATGGCAATTTTTGCTGCTGCTGCTGCTGCGTTGCTTCAGTCATGTCCAACTCTGTGCGACCCCATAGATGGCAGCCCACCAGGCTCCCCCATCCCTCAGATTCACCAGGCAAGAACACTGGAGTGGGTTGCCATTTCCTTGTCCAATGCATGAAAGTGAAAATGAAAGGGAAGTCACTCAGTCGTGTCCGACTCCTAGCGACCCCGTGGATTGCAGCCTACCAGGCTCCTCCGCCCATGGGATTTTCCAGGCAAGAGTACTGGAGTGGGTTGCCATGCAGATGCCATTAAATTCAGGATCTTGAGATGGGGAGATTATCCTGGATTATCTGGGTAAATTCAGAATGCAATCACGCATATCCTAAGAGTGAGGCAGAGAGATTTAACACACAGACAGAGAGGAGAAGGTAATAGAAACATTGTTGTTGTTTAGTCGCTAAGCCATGTCTAATTCCTTGGGACCCCATGGACTGCAGCACTCCAGGCTCCCCTCTTCATCACCAACTCCCAGAGCATGCTCAAATTCATGTCCATTGAGTTCGTGATGCCATTCAAACCATCTCATCCTCTGTCATCCCCTTCTCCTCCTGCCTTCAATCTTTCCCAGCATCAGGATCTTTTCCAACAAGTCAGTTCGTCACATCAGTTGGCCAACGTATTGGAGCTTCAGCTTCAGCATCATCCTTCCAATGACTATTCAGGACTGATCTCCTTTAGGATGGACTGGTTGGATCTCCTTGCAGTCCAAGGGATTCTCAAGAGTCTTCTCCAACACCACAGTTCAAAAGCATCAATTCTTTGCTCTCAGCCTCTTTACAGTCCAGCTCTCCCATCTATACATGACTACTGGAAAAACCATAGCTTTGACTACATGGGCCTTTGTTGGCAAAAGGATGTCTCTGCTTTTTAATATACTGTCTAGAAATATGAAGATAGAGCAGAGAAAGATTTGAAGTGGTAGCTTTGAAAATTGGAAAGATGTAAAGCACAAGCGAAGGAGTGCCAGGAGCCTCCAAAGTATGAAAGAGACAAGGAACACCTTCTCCCCTAGAATCTCTGGAGGAAGCACAACACCCTGATTTTGGCCCAGTAGCACTGACTTTGTACTTCTGACCTCTGTAACTGTGGGAGAATAGATTTCTGTTGTCTCAAACTACAAAGTTTGTATTATTTTGTTATACCACCTACCTGATAGCTACAGTTTAAGCAGATGGTTTGTTACCCTGAGTGCTACTTCTAAACATTTCTTTCCCCCCATCCACCAGACACCTCTCCCTTTAACTGTCACCTGGCCACCTCCTAACCACTCCCTGCTCATCACAAGCTTTAGTGCTCATCTGGCTTCATTCTCTTTGCTCTTACCCTTTCCGCCTTCTTGGCAATTTCAATTTTCTCTTTTGAAGACATTTTACTACTCAGTTAAGAGGATGTGCCCTTCCTTCCACTTCAGGCATCCACACTCTCGTGATTCTCCCAAAATCTTGAGATCATCACCAATAAACTTACAGCCTCCAAAATTTTAGTTCTAGTCATGCTCCTCTCCACTCACCATCTCCAGCCTTCACGGTGAGGACTCATTTATCTGCCTCAGCCCTCTCTTGACCTCAGAGGGGCTGCCATTGCACTGACTCTTATAGATCACTACTCCACCCCCCTCCATTTCCCTCCAGCTTAAGAAGCTTTGATCTGAGAATTAGTTCCTTTCCAACTCCATTATTGATCCTACCCCCTGTTTTCTTCATCTGATTAAACCTCCAATCTGCTTATCCAAACCATTTACTTTCTTTGAGCTAAACATCTCACTTCATTTTTTTTTATTTCTCTTTTTTAATTTATTTTCAAGTGAAGGGTAATTGCTTTACAATGTTGTATTGGTTTCTGCCTTACAACAACGTGGATCAGCCATAAGTATACATATATCCACTCCCCCTTGAGCCTCCCTTCCCCCATCCCACCCGCCTGAATCATCTCAGAGTGCCAGGCTGGGCTCCCCGTGTTATACAGCAGCTTCCCGCTAGCTATCTACTTTACGCGCAGCACTGTGTGTATGACAGTACTGCTTTCTCAATCTGTCCCACCCTCTCCCTGCCCCCGCCATGCCCACAAGTCCATTCTCTACATCTGCGTCTCTATTCCTGACCTGCAGACGGGTTCATTAGTGCCATTTTTATAGTTTCCATGTG
This sequence comes from Redunca redunca, assembly GCA_006410935.1. Classification (NCBI taxonomy): domain Eukaryota; kingdom Metazoa; phylum Chordata; class Mammalia; order Artiodactyla; family Bovidae; genus Redunca; species Redunca redunca. The sequence continues at coordinate 19,653 of SJYQ01097111.1, forward strand.
TGCGCATTAACACACAATAATGTAAATGTCTCATTTTAAATTCACAATGACTAATCTCCACTCATCACTGACCAACACTCCTACCCCACTTCCTTACGATATTTGTTTTCTTTCTCCAACACAAATATTTTAAAACTGCTCATTTTCAACAGACATACATGTCCCTCACTCAGTCTCTGCTGAGGACGTTGACTCATTCCTGAGTGGAAAACAAAACAAAACTCAAGAATCAAATGAAACTAACCTCATCTTCCTACCACTAAAGCTTCTCAAAGCCCAGTTTTCCTTCTCTATTGGTACAACAGAAGAATCATCCCAGCTCCCAGCGGGGACCCACTCTTCCATGTTTGCGCTGGGTCTCTTCCCTGCTCGAGGAATTTGACCCTATAGTCTTCCCTTTTCTCTTGCATTATTGACTGCCCTCTCACAACTGGACTTTCCCCCACTGACTCACATACATGTCTTGATATCATTCATCTAAAAAACTTCTTTTAAACAAATACTTCTTTTTTACTCCCACACTGGTGTCCAGTTACTTCCCATTTCTCTGCAATCTTTCACAACCAAACTCCTCAAAATTTATTTATACTCACTATCTCTGGATTCTTACCTTCTTTTCTCAATCTGCTTTTTTGGGGTTTTATTCCTCACCCAATCCCCTTCATGAAAAACTCCTACAGTATTTATTAAAGTCTCAAAAAACCAATGGTCATTCCCTATTCTCGTATGACCCAATCACTTAGCAGCTTTTAACCCAGTTGGCTACTTCTTTTTCATATTCTTTTTCCCGGGTTTTTCTGATACCATGAAAATTGTCACCCTGAGTTCTATTTCTAAACATACCTTTCCCCTTTATCCATCAGACTGGACCACCAGTTACCTCTTCCTTTCACAGTCATCTGGCCACCTTCTGACTTTTCCTCTTACCTCACTGGCTACCCCTCTGTTTCGTTTGTTGGCTCTTTCTTCTCTGCTGAGTCTCTAAATGTTGGAATACTCTAGGTCCTATCCTTAGCCTTCTTCTCTTCCCTATCTACACTTTCTTCCAATCTCATCTTGTCCAGTTCCGTCATTATGAATACTACCTACATATTGCTAACTTCAAAATTCATACCTGCACCACTGTCTTCCCACTAAGATCCGGACCCATATATCCAATTACCTCCTCAACATCGAAAATTTAACTAACCCTAAGGAGAACCACCAGCCACAAACATGTAATTAAGTGGTAATCCCATATATGTGCTGTGCTGTGCTCAGTCTCTCGCTTATGTCTGACTCTTTGCCACTCTGTGGACTATAACCCACCAGGATCCTCTGTCCATGGGCTTTTTTAGGCAAGAAAGTATTCTTCTTCTCCAGTAGGAGAAGGTTGCCATTTCCTAATCCAGGGAATCTTTCCAACCAGGGATTGAATGTGCATCTCTTGTGTCTCCTGCATCAGCAGGCAGATTCTTTACCACTACACCACTTGGGAAGCCTAACACACTATATGTGTATCACCTTGCTTGGGCTTAGTCATTCAGTCCTGTCTGACTCCCCACATATGCTACCACCCTAAATTCAGTTGCTCAGGCCAAAATCCTCTTTCAGTCATCACTTACACCCAACCCTCAGCAAGTGCAACATATATTTCTCAAATCCAAGCCACTTCTTAGCATCATCAATATTCTAGTCCGTGCCTTCACCACATCTCACCTGCAGTATTGCAGCAGCCTCCTTTATGCATCCCTCTCCTCCTGCTCTGGTTTCTTGATAACTCATTCTCTGAAGATCAGCCATAGAAAGTTTCTCCAAGATTAAGAGTGATCACTGTCAATCTATTGAAATCTCTCTGATAGCTTCCTGTGGCAATTAGAGTAAAATCCAAATTCTCTAGTAGAGCTTACCACATCCTCTGTGACCTGACTCTCAATTAACCTGGTACAGCTTTGGTACAGAGATGGAGCTTTCTTCTGCCCATTGTGCCTTTTCTCAGGGTTCCTGCTTTCTTTTTGTTCTCTTTATTCTTCTTTTTCTTTTTTCAGCTTTATTGAGATATCCATAACATATATCTATAATGTATATCAAATCATCACATTGTACTCCTTTCTCTCTAACTTGTGAGGAATGGGTGCCCGTGGTGTTAGGCAGCACCACCTCCACCACCCCTCCTTTCATACTCACGTCCCTTGCACTGAAGATGCTGAGGATGGGAAAGGCGATAAAGTTCTATGTGTCCTGGATCTATGGTACAGGGCCAGATGGGGTTTTGGTTGGACAAATGTCCAACTATCCTGAAACATTCTTTATTTCATAATGCCCTGGTTATGCCCTGCAATGAAGACTATTTAAATACTGATAAATCCAGCTCCATCTACCTGATGGTTAGTCAAGAGCCTGTCAAACTCTGGTATTAGGTTATCTTTCAATCTTACTTTAATGCCTGTATAACTTACAGGCATAACTCAAGTACACAAAACTTTCATTTTCTATTTTGCTTCATTTCTCTGTTAGTAAGATAAAAGTTCAGAAGACTCCTCATCTGCCAATGATGAAATCCTAATCTTGCCAATAAAAAGAAGTTCACAACTTCTTGTTTAAAGTTTCATATTTGGGAAGTGCTATAGTGCTTAGCCACTCAGTCGTGTCCAACTCTTTGTGACCCCATGGACTGTAGCCTGCCAGGCTCCTGTGTTCATGGGGATTCTCCAGGCAAGAATACTGGAGTGGGTTGCCTTGCCCTCCTCGAGGCGATCTTCCCAACCCAGGGATCGAATACAGGTATCCCACATTGCAGGTGGATTCTTTACCATCTGAGCCATGAGGGAAGCCCAAGAATACTGGGGTATCCCCTTTCTCCAAGGAATCTTCCTGACCCAGGAATTGAACTGGGGTCTCCTGCATTGCAGGCAGATTCGTTACCAGCTAAACAACCAGGGAAGCCTCTCATCTTTGGCGAAGTAAATCCTGATTCAAGTTCTGGATTCTCACTTGTCTCCTTCTTCCCACCTTCTTTCTGGGAGTCATCTAAGTTCCAGAGGTCTTAGGTCCCCACTTTGGGGAAGGAACATGCGGTCTACATATTTCCACTTGTCTTCAGTGTCCCCCACTGATGTGAAGCTTGCCCCCTCCCTGTTCCTGGGCATCAGACTCTGCACAGCTACTTCACTGCCCCTCTCCAAGCCTCCAGTCCTACTCTGGCAGTCTGCTCACTCTCTGCCCTTTGGTAGAATCTTTTCAATCAGACATCACTCAACTCTTCCATCTTAATCCATTTTGGAGTTCTGGTGTTTTTGATTGTAAGGTAGCCCTGGCTTGTCCAGTTATCTCCTGTTTTGGAAACTGTTCTCTGCTATTCCAGCACTCTGCTGCTCAGTGTCACATTGAGCATGGGGCTTCCCCAAGAATATGAAAGTCTTCCACAGTCATACTATGGAATCACATCCCCAGCCTTTCTGCTTTGGAGTGCTAAAGCATGAATCAGCCTACAGTCTCTGGTGTGGGGAAAGCGAAGGGCCTTCACAGGGGCACACTAGCATCTAAGCTCTTGTTACTCCCTCCTGGACTCTCCCTTTCACCTCATTGCCTTAAGAGTAGGAAAGTTACTCACATTTTTTTACTTTCCCTTTCCTACTTTTGGCCTGTGGTGCAAATTCCATGTTCTTGGTCTCCTGATACACAAAGCCAATACACTGTAATTTTTAAAAATGGTCTTTACTCTCCCCACAATGCTTGCCCTGCACCTATGGACTGTGGCATAAATTTACAGAAGTCTACAAAGAAGCTCAAGAATGATGAATTTGCCTCTTTCAGGACGCATCTCTTTTGAGAGTCACTACCTTTAGAAACCATGGATTATGTACAAGAAGAGAAATGGGTTCAAATAATTCTTGAGAAGGGAAGAGGGGAGAAACAATGCCTTAATATCTTTAAAATATTACCCCCTGCTACACTGCCTTTTTTATCTCTTTTATAGGCCTTCATAGTTTTCTGTGTCTCCCAATGATTTTATTGACAATATATAAAAGGGGGTCATATCAGGGCCTGCCATCCAGTTGCTAATTTTTTTAATTTATTTATTTTGAAGGATAATTGCTTTACAGAATTTTGTTGTTTCCTGTCAAACTTCAACATGAAACAGCCATAGGTATACATATATTCCCTCCCTTTTGAACCTCCCTCCCATCTCCCACCCCATCCCACCGCTCTAGGTTGATACAGAGCCCCTGTTTGTGTTTCCTGAACCATACAGCAAATTCCCATTGGGACATATTTTACATACAGTAATGTAAATTTCCACATTACTCTCTCCATATACCTCACCCTCTACTCCCCTCTCCCCATGTCCATAAGGCTATTTGTTATATCTGTTTCTCCACTGCTGCCCTGTAAATAAATTCTTCAGTACCACTTTTCTAGATTCCATACATATATGTTAGTATACAATATTTATCTTTCTCTTTCTGACTTATTTCACTCTGTATAATAAGCTCTATGTACATCCACCTCATTAGACTGATCTAAATGTGTTCCTTTTTATGACTGAGTAATAATATTCCATTGTGTATATGTACCACAACTTCTTTATCCATTCATCTGTTGATGGACATCTAGGTTGCTTCCATGTTCTAACTATTGTAAATAGTGCTGCAATGAACAGTGGGTTGCCTGTGTCTTTTTCAACTTGGTTTCCTCAAGGTATATGCCTAGGAGTGAGATTGCTGAGTCACACAGTGGTTTTATTCCTGATTTTTTAAAGGAATATCCATAGCATCTTCCATAGTGACTGCATCAGTCTATATTCCCACCAACAGTGCAGGAGCACTACCTTCTCTCCACACCCTCTCCAGCACTCATTGTTTGTACACTTTTTGATGATGGCCATTCTGACTGATGCTTTTGAACTGTGGTGTTGGAGAAGACTCTTGAGAGTCCCTTGGACTGCAAGGAGATCCAACCAGTCCATTCTGAAGGAGATCAGCCCTGGGATTTCTTTGGAAGGAATGATGCTAAAGCTGAAACTCCAGTACTTTGGCCACCTCATGCGAAGAGTTGGCTCATTGGAAAAGACTCTGATGCTGGGAGGGATTGGGGGCAAGAGGAGAAGGGGACGACAGAAGATGAGATGGCTGGATGGCATCACTGACTCTATGGACGTGAGTCTGAGTGAACTTCGGGAGTTGGTGATGGACAGGGAGGCCTGGCGTGCTGCAGTCCATGGGGTCGCAAAGAGTTGGACACAACTGAGTGACTGAACTGATTCTGACTGATGTGAGGTGGTATCTCATTGTAGTTTTGATTTGCATTTCTCTAATAATGAACATTGGAAAAGAGTTTGATGCTGGGAGGGATTGGGGGCAGGAGAAGAAGGGGACGACAGAGGATGAGATGGCTGGATGGCATCACTGACTTGTTGGACGCGAGTCTGGGTGAACACTGGGAGATAGTGATGGAGAGGGAGGCCTGGCGTGCTATGATTCATGGGGTCACAAAGAGTTGGACACAACTGAGCGACTGAACTGAACTGAATAATGAACAATGTTGAGCATCTTTTCATGTGTTTGTTAGCCATCTGTATGTCTTCCTTGGAGAAATGTCTGTTTAGGTCTTTTTCCTACTTTTTGATTGGGTTTGTTTTTCTGTTGCTTGTATGTTTTGGAAATCAATCCTTTGTCAGTTGTTTCATTTGCTATTATTTTCTCCCATTCTGAGGGTTGTCTTTTCACCCTGCTTATGGTTTCCTTTGTTGTGCAAAAGCTTTTAAGTTTAATCAGGTCCCACTTGTTTACTTTTGTTTTTATTTCCATTAGTCTAGGAGGTGGGTCATAGAGGATCTTGTTTTGATTTATCTCATTGAGTGTTCTGCCTAAGTTTTCCTCTAAGAGTTTTATATTTTCTGGTCTTACATTTATATCTTTAATCCATTTTCAGTTTATCTTTGTGTATAGTGTTAGGAAGTGTTCTAATTTCATTCTTTTACATGTCACTGTCCAGTTTTCCCAGCACCATTTATTGAAGAGGCTGTCTTTTCCCCATTGCATATTCTTGCCTCCTTTGTAAAAAAACAAGGTATCCATAGGTGCATGGGTTTATTTCTGGGCTTTCTATCTTGTTCCATTGGTCTATATTTCTGTTTTTGTGCCACTACCATACTGTCTTGATGACTGTAGCTTTGTAGTACAATTTGAAGTCAGGAATGTTGATTCCTCCAGCTCCATTCTTATTTCTCAAGACTGCTTTTGCTATTCAGGATCTTTTGTGTTTCTATATGAATTGTGAAATTTTTTGTTCTAGTTCTGTGAAAACTGACATTAACAATTTGATAGGGATTGCTTTAAATCTGTAGATTGCATTTGATAGTATAATCATTTTCAGAATATTGATTCTTCCTACCCAAGAACATGGAATATGTCTCCGTTTATGTCATCTTTAATTTCTTTCATCAGTGTCTTATAATTTTCTGTGTAGAGTTCTTTTCTCTCCTTAGATAAGTTTATTTCTAGATATTTAATTCTTTTTGTTGCAATGGTGAATGGGATTGGTTCCTTAATTTATCTTTCTGATTTTTCATTGTTAGTATATATAAATGCAAGTGATTTCTGTGTATTGATATTGTATCCTACGACTTTGCTAAATTCACTGATTAACTCTAGTAATTTTCTGATCATTTATTTAAGATTTTTATTTAAGTAAAGTATATTTAGGTACTAATGTCTATATTTTGTTACAGCATCATGTCATCTGCAAACAGTGAGAACTTTACTTCTTATTTTCTGATCTGGATTCCTTTCTTTCTCTTCTCTGATTGCTGTAGCTAGGACTTTCAAAACTATGTTGAATGATAGTGGTATTAAGGAAGTGGACTCCCTTTTCTTGTTCCTGATCTTAGGGAGACTGCTTTCAGTTTTTCACCACTGAGCAAAATGTTTGCTGTAGGCCCATTGGCCTTCACTATGTTGAGATAGTTCCTTCTGTGCCCAATTTTTTAAGAGTTTTAATCACAAATGGGTGCTTAACTTTGTCAAAGGCTTTTTCTGCATCTATTGAGATTATCATACTGTTTCTATCTTTCAATTTCTTAATATGATGTATTACATTGATTGATTTGCATATATTGAAGAATCCTTGCATCCCTGGAATAAACCCAACTTGATCATGATAAAGAAAGCTGAGTGCTGAAGAATTGATGCTTTTGAACTGTGATGTTGGAGAAGACTCTCGAGAGTCCCTTCAACTGCAAGGAGATCAAAACAGTCCATCTTAAAGGAAATCAGTCCTGAATATTCATTGGAAAGACTGATGCTGAAGCTGAAACTCCAATACTTTGGCCACCTGATGTGAAGAGCTGACTCATTGGAAAAGACCCTGATGCTGGGAAATATTGAAGGCAGGAGAAGGGGACAACAGAAGATGAGATGGTTTGAATGGCATCACCGATTCAATGGACATGAGTTTGAGCAAGCTCCAGAAGTTGGTGATGGACAGGGAAGCTGGTGTGCTGCAGTCCATGGGGTCTCAGAGAGTCAGACATGACTGAGCGACTGAACTAAACCAATCATGGTGTATGAGCTTTTAATGCATTGTTGAATTCTGTTTGCTAAAATTTTGCGGAGGATTTTTGCATCTGTGTGCATCAGTGATATTGCCCTGTAGTTTTCTCTTTTTCTGTTGTATTTGTCTGGTTTTGGTGTCAGGGTGATGGTAGCCTTGTAGAATGAGTTTGGAAGTGTTCCTTCCTCTGCAATTTTTTTGAAAGAGTTTTAAAAGGATAGGCATTAGCTTTTCTCTAAATGTTTGACAGAATTCTCTTGTGAAGCCCTCTGGCCCTGGGCTTTTGTATTTTGGGAGATTTTTGATCACAGCTTCAATTTTAGTGCTTGTAATTGGGTTGTTCATAGTTTCTGTTTCTTCCTGATTTGGTCTTGGAAGATTGAACTTTTCTAAGAATCTGTCCATTCCTTCCAGGTTATCCATTTTATTGGCATATAGTTGTTCATAATAGTCTCTTATAATGCTTTGTATTTCTGCATTGTCAGTTGTAACCTCTCCTTTTTCATTTCTAATTTTGTTGATTTGATTCTTCTCTCTCTTTTTCTTGATGAGTAAGGCTAAAGGTTTGTCAATTTTATTATCTTCCCAAAGAACCAGTTTTTAGTTTTATTAATCTTTACTATTGTTTCTTTCATTTCTTTTTCACTTATTTCTGCTCTGATATACATGATTTCTTCCCTTCTGTTAATTTTGTTCTTCTTTATCCAGTTGTTTTAGGTGTAAATTTAGGTTGTTCATTCAATGTTTTTCTTGTTTCTTGAGGTAGGATTGTATTGGTATAAACTTCCCTCTTAGAACTGCTTTTGCTGCATTTTGAGATATGTTTTCATTGTCATTTGTTTCTAGAAATTTTTTATTTCCCTCTTGATTTCATCAGTAACCTGTTGGTTATTTAGAAACAAATTGTTTAATTTCCATGTGTTTGTGTTTTTTACAGTTTTTCTCTTGTAATTGATATATAGTCTCATAGCATAGTGTTCAGACAAGATGCTTGATACGATTTCAATTTTCTCCAATTTCCTGAGGTTTTATATGTTACCCAAGATGTGATCTATCCTTGAGATGAAGGTGTATTCTTCTGCATTTGGATGGAATGTCCCGAAGATATCAATGAGATCCATCTCATCTAATGTATCATTTAAGACTTGTGTTTCATTATTAACTTTCTGTTTTGATGATCTGTCCATTGGTGTGAGTGGGGTGTTAAAGTCTCCTACTATTATTGTGTTACTGTCAATTTCTCCTTTTATGTCTGTTAGTGTTGGTCTTATGTATTGAGGTGCTCCTATGTTGGGTGCATAGATATTTACAATTGTTATGTCTTCCTCTTGGAATGATCCCTTGATCATTATGTAGTGTCCTTCCTTATCTCTTGTAATAGTGTTTATTTTAAGGTCCGTTTTGTCTGATATGAGGATTGCTACTTCACTTTCTTTTACTTTCCATTTGCATGGAATATATTTTTCCATCCTCTCATTTTCAGTCAATACGTTTCTTGAGGTCTGAAGTGGGTTTCTTATAGACAGCATATATATATGGGTCTTGTTTTTGTATCCATTCACCCAATCTGTGTCTTTTGGTTGGAGCATTTAATCTATTTACATTTAAAGTAATTATTGATATATATGCTCCTTTGCCATTTTCTTAATTGTTTGGGGTTTGATTTTGTAGATCTTTTTCTTCTCTTGTATTTCTTGATTATTTATTGATTATATAAGACCCTTTAACATTTGTTGTAAATCTGATTTGGTGGTACTGAATTCTCTGAACTTTTGCTTGTCTGAAAAGCTTTTTATTTCCCCATCAATTTTGAATGAGATCCTTGCTGGGTAGACTAATCTTGATTACAGATTTTTCCCTTTGAGTACTTTAAATATATCCTGCCATTCACTTCTGGCCTGCAGTTTCTGCTGAAAGATCAGCTGTTAAATGTATGGGGTTTCCCTATTATGTTACCTGTTGCTTTTCCCTTGCTGCTTTTAATATTCTTACTTTGTGTTTAATCTTTGTTAGTTTGATAAGTATGTGTCTTGTCATGTTTCTCTTTTGGTTTATCCTGTTTGGGACTCTTTGAGCCTGTTGGACTTGATTGACTATTTCCTTTTCCATGTTGGGGAAATTTTCAACTATAATCTCTTCAAAAGTTTCCTCATACCCTTTCTTTTCTCTGGGACTCCTATAATTCAAATGTTGGTGCATTTGGTATTGTCCCAGAGGTCTCTGAGACTATCCTCATTCTTTTCATTCTTTTTACTTTATTCTGCTCTTCAAAATTATTTCCACCATTTTATCTTCCAGCTCACTGATTCGTTCTTCTGGTTCAGATATTCTGCTATTGATTCCTTCTAGAGTATTTTTAATTTCAGTAATTGTGTTGTTTGTCTCTGTATGTTTATTCTTTAATTCTTCTAGGTCTTTGTTAATTGATTGTTGCATTTTCTCCATTCTGTTTTCAAGATTTTTGGTCATCTTTACAATCATTATTCTGAATTCTTTTTCAGGTACTTTGCCTATTTCCTCTTCGTCTATTTGGACTTCTGTGTTTCTAGTTTGTTCCTTCATTTGTGCAGTACTTCTTTACCTTTTCATTATTTTTTTTTTTAATTTATTGTGCAGGCTTCCAGGCTGAATTCTTTCTTCCTTTTGGTTTCTGCCTTCCTAAGGTTAGTGCAGTGGTTTGTGTAAGCTTCCTATAGGGTGAGTTTTATGCTGAGTTTGTTTTTTGTTTGTTTGTTTGTTTTTCCTCTGATGGGCAGGGCTGAGTGCTGTGCGAATCCTGGCTGTTGATGACTGGGTTTGTGGTTTTGTTTTGTTTGTTGTTTGGATAAGGTCCTGCCTAGGGTGCTCCTGGTGGTTGGGTGATCTTGCATTCAAGTGGTTTTCTTTGTGTGAGTTCTCACCATCTAGGGTGAGAACTCCCTAGGGTTATTTCTCTGGTGGTCTAGGGTCTTGGAGTCAGTGCTCCCACTCCAAAGGCTAAGGGCTTGATCTCTGGTCAGGAATGAAGATTCCACAAGTAGTTTGTTATGGCATTAATAAAGTAAAGTCGCTCAGTCGTGTCCGACTCTTTGCGACCCCATGGACTGTAGCCGATCAGGCTCCTCCGTCCATAGGATTTTCCAGGCAAGAGTGCTGGAGTGGATTGCCATTTCCTTCTCCAGGTGATCTTCCCAACCCAGGAATCGAACCCAGGTCTCCTGCACTGCGGGCAGACGCTTTACCGTCTGAGCCACCAGGGAAGTTAAGTAAGATTAAAACACATACCTAAAAGAGAAAAACCCAAGATGAACCCCAGACAAATGGCAGTTACAAAATTAGGCAAATAATAATTAAAATAATGCAATATACATATATATCCATAAGCAAAATCAGAACAGTCCAACAAAAATAAAGTACAATAGATTGACCCAGCGAACAAAGGAAACCAAAAATTATATCTACTAGTTAAGAACAAAACTAACTAAAGCACAAACTGGAAAACAAAACTAAAGGAAAGTGCCAAGTGAGGAATAGAGCAATGAAAACAAAACTAACAAATATGCTGAGAGGAAAGAAAAGAAAGAAAACAAAGAAAGAATAGATATGCAAAGTTAAATAGAAGTAGATAAAGAAGATTTATGTATATTAAAGATTAACTGCAAGGGGAAAAGAACAGTAGGAAAAGCAAACAAAGGAATAAATGAAGAAAAAAATAACAATGCATTTTAAAAAATTAAAAACTAAAATTTAAAAAAAGAAGAGAGACTGGTGCAAGGAGAGGACCCAGAGAGATGATGGTGCAGGTATACTATATCTTTGTGTTTCCCCCCAGATTTGATTGAACTGTTAATCTGATTTGAAAGTTTGTACATACATTTTTCTAGTTTAATCAACTATGTGTATCTGCTTTATGTCCTTTATATTAATAAATTGTGCTTTTTATATTAAAAAAATAAATAAATAAATGAAAAAAAAAAGAAGAGAGAAAAGAAAGAAAAATAAAGGAAAACTCCACAAATCTGCAAAAGCCCAACATTGAGGCAGAGGTTTATAACAATAAAAAATGTGATTGAAAAAAGGGGAAAAAAAATTCAGAAGCTTAATTAGATTTCATAGTGCCAATAAAATTGACAACTGCAATGGCGGGGGGGGTGGGGCGTGGAGAAAAAAATCCAAAAGAAACTACAGAACAAGTCAAAACATAAGAATAATAAATATTTTTCTTGAGCCACTGTTGTCAGAGTCCTTTCCCTTGATGGGAGTCACAGTCCACCTCGCCTCCCTGGGATGCCCTCCAGCTCTGCGCTGATCTCTGGGCCCGCTGTGGGGCAGCTCAAACTCTAATCTGGTCCTCCTCCTGTGTGTTCTTGCCTCCAGTGTCCACAGCGATAAGAACTAGTGGCAGCTCTCAATGTCCTTTTATATGTTCCATAGACACAGTCTGCCTCGTTGATCATGTGGATTTAATCCAGCCTGTACACCTGGTGGGAAGGTTTGGGGCCTTCTTCCTTAGCACACTGCCCCTGGGTTTCAACTGTGGTTTTATTTCTGCCTCTGCACGGGGGTCATCCACTGGGGTTTGCTCATGAGGCTGCCCTGGAGGACTTGGGTCTGCCCCTGTGAGGGCCAAGTGTGGAGAAGGTGCAGCTGCTTGGGTGGCAGGGGTTCTGGCAGCACCAGGCACTCAGGGGGGTTGGTGGCTAGGGCAGAATGGAATATAGTGCTCTAGAAGGGGATGGCGACCAGTGTTGGCCAATACACTCCAGTACTCTTGCCTGGGGGACCTTCCTGAGAGAGAAGCCTGGCAGGCCACAGTCTACAAGGTCTCAAAGAGCTGGACATGAACAAAGCGACCCCGCAGGCATAGACATAGCTTGTTTTGTTTTTGACTGTGGCAGCTCTGCCTCAGTGAGGGTTGAGCTTAAAGGTGGCACAGCTGCTTGGGTCATGGGGAACCTCATGGTACCAAGTGTGCAGGGATACGGATTGCCTCAACTGCAGGAGTTATGGTGCTATCAGTCTTTTTTCAAGCCTCTGGTAGCTGCCATTCAGAAGGCCTCTTTGCTAGTCTTTCACCCATTCAGGCACTTAGAGAGTTCCCTTGCCTGGGGTCTTTCCCTGTTGTTCCACATATCAGGGACATAGAGGGGGCCCCCCTGGCTGGGGTCTTTCTCTGTAGATCGGTGCATCAGGCACTAAAAGGGCACCCTGGCTGGGGTCCTACTATGTAATTCAGTGCATCAGGCAATTGATTGTTCAGCTGCTGATGCTGGCGTGTGGGGAGAGAGAGGCTATGGTGATGTCTCCAACTCCTACGCATGACTCAGCAGTATTGCCTTGCTTCCATGGCTGCCTGGCTTTCCTCATTTCCCACCACAGTCTCCTCCTACACATCCTCTTGGTCTGTCTTTCTCCAGTGAACAGCCACCATCACTCTGAGATTACTCCACAATCTCTAAACTCCAGCTCCCAGCCACTGCACCTTCTAGGGAACCCACATCCCTGTCCAGGGTAGGTTTGACTGCAGCAAGCATGGTCTGATTCTCATTCCATTTAGGCTGCCACAGATCAGCTGTTTCACTTTCAGCCTTAAATGTTTCTCCTCTGACTCAGACAATCACCCCAATGGGGGGATCGGACCCCTGCTTCAGTTTCCCCATCAGCCAAGGGCAGGTCCAGTCCTAGTAACACTCCTGTCTTTCCCCCTGGTTCCTTCATCCTATCAAGTTTTGCATGGTTCTATATATTTTTTTCCACTGGTTAGGTACTCCTGTCCGCTCTCAGCTGGTGTTCTGCAAGTACTTCTGTGTCTGAAAGTGTATTCCTGATGTATCCATGGAGAGAGATGTACTCCATGTCCACCTTCTCCTCTGCCATCTTGTTCTCTCCCAGTTGCTGTTTTTAATTGAAATTATTGTGTTTATTTTTGTGGAAGCAAATTTCACATACAGAAATTTTCTTTCATCTCGGGCATTTTCTAAATGGAGCCATCCTGGAGCAGAAGGAGCCAGGAACCACAGCCAGAGCTAGAAGAGCAACTGTCTCAAGGAAGCAGAAGGGTGTATATCCACAGGAGAGCTTGATTTTGCTCCAAGCCATGCCATGCTCTGGGATTACTCCACAATCCCTAAGCATTATAGAGATGGCATATTCACTTTTTAGTACTGCTATAACAAAAATATCACAGAGCCAAGTAAAGCAACAGGATTTTATTCTCTCTCAATTGTGGAGACTGGAAGTCTGAAGTCAGAGTGTCAGCAGGTTTGGTCCATTCTAGAGGCTCTAGGTGATGCTCAAAATCTTTCAAGCTAGGCTTCAACAGTGCATGAACCAAGAAATTCCAGACACACAAGTTGGATTTAGAAAAGGCAGAGGAACCAGAGACATTGCCAACATTTGTTGGATCATAGAAAAAGCAAGAGAGTTCCAGAAAAATATCTACTTCTGCCTCACTGACTGCACTAATACCTTTGACTGTGTGGATCACAATAAACTGTGGAAAATTCTTAAAGAGATGGGAATACCAGACCACCTTACCTGCCTCCTGAGAAACCTGTCTGGAGGTCAAGAAGCAACAGTTAGAACCAGACATGGAAAAATGAACCAGTTCAAAATTAGGAGAGGAGTATATCAAGGCTGTTTATTATCACCCTGGTTATTTAACTTATATGCAGAGTACATCATGTGAAATGCTGAATCACAAGCTGGAACCAAGGTTTCCAGGAGAAATATCAATAACCTCAAATATGAAGACCACCCTCCTTACGGCAGAGGCAAAAAGGAAGCAAAGAGCCTTTGATGAAATTGAAAGTGGAGAGTGAAAAGCTGGCTTAAAACTCATCATTCAAAAAACTAAGATCATGGCATCTGGTCCCATCACTTCATGGCAAATAGATGGGGAGAAAGTGGAAATAGTGGCAGTTTTTATTTTCTTGGGCTCCAAAATCACTGCAGATGGTGACTGCAGCTATGAAACTAAAAGATGCTCGCTCTTTGGAAGAAAAGCTATGACAAACCTAGATAGCATATTAAAAAGTAAAGGCATCACTTTTCCAACAGAGGTCCATCTAGTCAAAGCTATGACTTTTCCAGTAGTCATGTATGAATGTGAGAGTTGGACTATAAAGAAAGTTGAGCGCTGAAGAATTGATGGTTTTGTACTGTGTTGTTGAAGAAGACTTCTGAGGGTCCCTTGAACTGCAAGGAGATCCAACCAGTCCATCCTAAAGGAAATCAGTCCTGAATATTCATTAGAAGGACTGATGCTGAACCTGAAACTCCAATACTTTGGTCACCTGATGTGAAGAACTGACTTATTGGGAAATACCCTGATGCTGGGAAAGATTGAAGGCAAGAGGAGAAGGGGACAACAAAGGATGAGATGGTTGGATGACATCACTGACTCAATGGACATGAGTTTGAACAAGCTTCGGGTGTTGGCGATGGGCAGGGCAGCCTGGTGTGCTGCAGTACGTGGGGTCGCAAAGAGTCAGACACAACTGAGCAACTGATCTGAACTGAACTGAGGTGGAAAAATATCTTAAATTTGCTCTGTGATAATTTGTGGCAGTGTTTTTCCAGTAGGTCCCAGGTGAACCACACACTAGAATCTGACTGGAAAGTTGAGAGAGGCCATGGGTTGGAGGTAGAGTTATGTTCTCTCAGCAAAAATGTTTAGGTCAAGTGGTCTTTTGAAACTACAGGTGGCTATCATTTGGCTTTTATGATGATTGCCGTTCTTGCTCTTCTAGCATCTAATACAGCTAGACCTCTTTCATTTTCCTCCCTACCTAGTTAATAACTCCAGTGAAAAAGCACTAGCTTACAATTCAAAACTTGGCTTTAAGTCTTGATTCTATCCTTTACCATCTGCTTGGCTCCCCGACTCGATGGACATGAGTCTGAGTGAACTTCGGGAGTTGGTGATGGACAGGGAGGCCTGGCGTGCTGCGATTCATGGGGTCACAAAGAGTCGGACACGACTGAGTGACTGAACTGAACTGAACTGAACTGGCTCTAAGGCAAATCACCTCTATGAGCTTCACTGTCCTCAGTTGTAAAATAATTAGACTTCCAATGACTCTGTTGTAAGTTTGTGACTTTTTTACATCTGAGGTTATTAAAAATTGAAACTACACTTCCTAAGTGTCACTAGTGGTAAAGAACCTACCTGCCAATGCAGAAAACATAAGACACAGATCAGTCCCTGTTGGGAAGATCCCCTGGAGAAGGGCATGGCAACCCACTTAAATCCCATGGACGGAGGAGCCTGACAGGCTACAGTACATAAGGTCACAAAGAGTCAAACATGACTGAAGCAACTTAGCGTGTATGCAAGGCTTTTGGAATCCTG
Source organism: Redunca redunca (assembly GCA_006410935.1). Classification (NCBI taxonomy): domain Eukaryota; kingdom Metazoa; phylum Chordata; class Mammalia; order Artiodactyla; family Bovidae; genus Redunca; species Redunca redunca. The sequence continues at coordinate 35,518 of SJYQ01097111.1, forward strand.
TATTTTATTGAAGAAGCAAGGCAGTGTGAATATCAGTTAAACTCTTATCCAGCATGGTTAAAATACAAAAATATTTTGGAGTTTTAAGAAATAAATTTTTGGACTTCCCTGGTGGTCCAGTGGCTAAGACTTCATGTTCCCAAGGTAGGGAACCTGGATTCAACCCTCAGTCAGGGAACTAAATCCCATAAGCTGCAACCAAGAGTTCATAGGCCGCAACTAAAAATCTCTCTCATGCTGCAACGAAGACCCAGCACAGCCAAAATATTTTTTTTTTAAAGGAAATAAACACTAGCTGCTTGGAAATGCATTTACATGGAATACATTTTTAAAAAACTTTTTTATTTTGCATTGGGTTATAGCCGATTAGCAATACTGTGATAGTTTCAGGTGAACAGCAAAGGGACTCAACCATACATATACAAGTATCCGTTCTCTCCCAAACTTAAATGGAACATATTTGTCTGGCATTATTAGGTGATGTGCGTGGGCGGCTGTGACGGCGCACAAGCACCGCCGAGAGGAGCTACGCCACGTCCGAGGTCAGGGGCAGAAGATGGGAGGACCCCATGCCCTAGGGACAGTAGCCAAGAGGAGCTACCCTGCGTCTGAGGCCAGGGGCGGCAGCCGGGAGGAGCCACTCCACATCCAAGGAGCGGTGGCTGGGCAGGCGCAGGAGGGCCTAGAGGAGCTATTCCACGTTCAAGGTCGGGAGGGGCGGCACTGAGGAGATACCCCTTGTCCAAGGTAAGGAGCAGTGGCTGCGCTTTGCTGGAGCAGCCATGAAGTTGTCCCACATCCAAGGTAAAGCAAACCCAAGTAAGACGGTAGGTGTTGCAAGAGGGCATCAGAGGGCAAACACATTGAAACCATACTCACAGAAAACTAGTCAATCTAATCACACTAGGACCACAGCCTGGTCTAACTCTATGAAACTAAGCCATGCCCATTGGGCCACCCAAGACGGGCGGGTCATGGTGGTGAGGCCTGACAGAATGTGGTCCACTGGAAGAGGGAATGGCAAACCACTTCAGTATTCTTGCCTTGAGAACCCCATGAACAGTAGGAAAAGGCAAAATGATAGGATACTGAAAGAGGAACTCCCCAGGTCATTGGGTGCCTAATATGCTCCTGGAGATCAGTGGAGAAATAACTCCAGAAAGAATGAAGGGATGGAGCCAAAGCAAAAGCAATACCCAGTTGTGGATGTGACTGGTGATAGATGCAAGATCTGCTGCTGTAAAGAGCAATATTGCATGGGAACCTGGAATGTTAGGTCCATGAATCAAGGCAAATTGGAAGTGGTCAAACAGGAGATGGCAAGAGTGAACGTCGACATTCTAGGAATCAGCGAACTAAAATGGACTGGAATGGGTGAATTTAACTCAGATGATCATTATATCTACTACTGCAGGCAGGAATCCCTTAGAAGAAATGGAGTAAACATCATGGTCAACAAAAGAGTCCGAGATGCAGTAATTGGATGCAATCTCAAAAACGACAGAATGATCCTGTTCCTTTCCAAGGCAAACCATTCAATATCACAGTAATCCAAGTCTATGCCCCAACCAGTAATGCTGAAGAAGCTGAAGTTGAACGGTTCTATGAAGAACTACGAGACCTTTTAGAACTAACACCCAAAAAGATGTCCTTTTCATTATAGGGGACTGGAATGCAAAAGTAGGAAGTCAAGAAACACCTGGAGTAACAGGCAAATTTGGCCTTGGAATACAGAAGGAAGCAGGGCAAAGGCTAATAGAGTTTTGCCAAGAGAACACACTGGTCATAGCAAACACTCTTCCAACAACTCAAGAGAAGACTCTACACATGGACATCACCAGATGGTCAACACTGAAATTAGATTGACTGTATTCTTTACAGCAAAAGATGGAGAAGCTGTACACAGTGAGCAAAAACAAGACCAGGAGCTGACTGTGGCTCAGATCATGAACTCCTTATTACCAAATTCAGACTTAAATTGAAGAAAGTAGGGAAAACCACTAGACCTTCAGGTATGACCTAAATAAAATCCCTTATGATCTATACAGTGGAAGTGAGAAATAGATTTAAGGGACTAGATCTGGTAGATAGAGTGCCTGATGAACTATGGAATGAGGTTCGTGACATTACACAGGAGACAGGGATCAAAACCATTCCCATGGAAAAGAAATGCAAAAAAGCAAAATGGCTGTCTGGGGAGGCCTTACAAATAGCTGTGAAAAGAAGAGAAGCGAAAAGCAAAGGAGAAAAGGAAAGATATAAGCATCTGAATGCAGAGTTCCAAAGAATAGCAAGAAGAGATAAGAAAGCCTTCTTCAGCGATCAATGCAAAGAAATAGAGGAAAACAACAGAATGGGAAAGACTAGAGATCTCTTCAAGAAAATTAGAGATACCAAGGGAACATTTCATGCAAAGATGGGCTCGATAAAGGACAGAAATGGTATGGACCTAACAGAAGCAGAAGATATTAAGAAGAGGTGGCAAGAATACACAGAAGAACTGTACAAAAAAGATCTTCATGACCCAGATAATCACGATGGTGTGATCACTCATCTAGAGCCAGACATCCTGGAATGTGAAGTCAAGTGGGCCTTAGAAAGCATCACTACGAACAAAGCTAGTGGAGGTGATGGAATTCCAGTTGAGCTATTTCAAATCCTGAAAGATGATGCTGTGAAAGTGCTGCACTCAATATGCCAGCAAATTTGGAAAACTCAGCAGTGGCCACAGGACTGGAAAAGGTCAGTTTTCATTCCAATCCCAAAGAAAGGCAATGCCAAAGAATGCTCAAACTACCGCACAATTGCACTCATCTCACATGCTAGTAAAGTAATGCTCAAAATTCTCCAAGCCAGGCTTCAGCAATACGTGAACCGTGAACTTCCTGATGTTCAAGCTGGTTTTAGAAAAGGCAGAGGAACCAGAGATCAAATTGCCAACATCCGCTGGATCATGGAAAAAGCAAGAGAGTTCCAGAAAAACATCTATTTCTGCTTTATTGACTATGCCAAAGCCTTTGACTGTGTGGATCACAATAAACTGTGGAAAATTCTGAAAGAGATGGGAATACCAGACCACCTGACCTGCCTCTTGAGAAATCTGTATGCAGGTCAGGAAGCAACAGTTAGAACTGGACATGGAACAACAGACTGGTTCCAAATAGGAAAAGGAGTACGTCAAGGCTGTATATTGTCACCCTGCTTATTTAACTTATATGCAGAGTACATCATGAGAAACGCTGGGCTGGAAGAAGCACAAGCTGGAATCAAGATTGCCGGGAGAAATATCAATAACCTCAGATATGCAGATGATACCACCCTTATGGCAGAAAGTGAAGAGGAACTAAAAAGCCTCTTGATGAAAGTGAAAGAGGAGAGTGAAAAAGTTGGCTTAAAGCTCAACATTCAGAAAACGAAGATCATGGCATCTGGTCCCATCACTTCATGGCAAATAGATGGGGAAACAGTGGAAACAATGTCAGACTTTATTTTCCGGGGCTCCAAAATCACTGCAGATGGTGACTGAAGCCATGAAATTAAAAGATGCTTACTCTTTGGAAGGAAAGTTATGACCAACCTAGACAGCATATTCGAAAGCAGAGACATTACTTTGCCAACAGAGGTCCGTCTAGTCAAGGCTATGGTTTTTCCAGTGGTCGTGAGAGTTGGATGTGAGAGTTGGACTGTGAAGAAAGCTGAGCCCTGAAGAATTGATGTTTTTGAACTGTGGTGTTGGAGAAGACTCTAGAGAGTCCCTTGGAATGCAAGGAGATCCAATCAGTCCATGCTAAAGGAGATCAGCCCTGGGTGTTCTTTGGAAAGAATGACTCCAGTCCTTGGCCACCTCATGCGAAGAGTTGACTCATTGGAAAAGACTCTGATGCTGGGAGGGATTGGGGGCAGGAGGAGAAGGGGACAACAGAGGATGAGATGTCCAGATGGCATCACCAACTCGATGGACGTGAGTCTGAGTGAACTCCGGGAGTTGGTGATGGACAGGGAGGCCTAGAGTGCTGCGATTCATGGGGTTGCAAAGATTCAGACACGACTGAGCGACTGAACTGAACTGACTGATTAGGTGATGTTCTAGCTCAGCAGACAAAATGGTCTCGATTATGAATAAGTGTGTACATAACTGGGAGCCCAGGGAAAATCTACCTGATTAGAACACATGGCATAAGGTATTCTATGTAGATTTTTTTTTTATATTTCTGCAGGAGAAAAGAGAGGCAGAAGGGTGAGAGGGAGAAAGGGAACAAGAATGAGTTAATTCTGTGAGCTTCAGTTTCTTCATTCCTAAGATGCAGCTGATGCTCTCCCTGCTCACCAGCATTCTCCCTCCAGCTTCTGCATTCATCACATCGTCAAGCAGGCTGCCGAACGGTAAGTGCACAATACATGTTTGTAAATGAGTGAAAGAATGATCATGTGCTGACTACCCCAAGGGGTTGTTCTGAACTGTGGCTCTATCACCCTCTAATGCTGATGAGAAAGTCCTTCCAGCTTGACATTGCGAAGTTTTCCCTTTATTTAGCAGTCTCCGCTTTGGCCACTAGATGGCACAAAAGGAAAGCTCTTTAACGATCAGGCATAACAGGAAGATGCTTTGGAGATGTTGGGCTGCAGTAGGAATAAGGCAGCCAATCCCTGGGGTGAACAAACCAGGTAGCCAGCATTTCACGGAACACATTTTAAGGAAGCAAAGCCTCCATAAGGCTGGATTTGAAATGACCTTTTGGGCACTGGTAGATACAAAGACAAAAGTGCTATCTGCAGATAGTAATAAGATACTCTGATCCAAAGACAAAAGCCTTGAACAAAATATTCTGGGACATCACAAGAGAATCAGTAGGACTGAGACAGTGCAAGAGAGGTGGCCAGACCAGATCAGCCGCCGTGATTGCTGGTCATCACTGTCGCGCAGAGAAACGTGGAGCTGACGGGGAAACTCCACTACACGTGCCAGAGCTGCTGCATACATTTCAGTTTAATTTAACGTGGACTAAACCGTACATGTTGGAGAAGGAAATGGCAACCCACTCCAGTGTTCTTGCCTGGAGAATCCTAGGGACGGGGGAGCCTGGCAGGCTGCCATCTATGGGGTCGCACAGAGTTGGACACGACTGAAGCGACCTAGCAGCAGCAGCAAACCATATACAGGCTTCCCTGGTGGCTTGGATGGTAAAAAATCCACCTGCAATGCGGGAGACTTGGGTTTGATCCTTGGGCTGACAAATTCCCTTAAGAAGGGAACGGCAACCCACTCCAGCATTCTGGCCTGAAGAATTTCATGGACAGAGGAGCCTGGCAGGTGTAGCAAAGAGTAGGCTCAGTCTCACAAACTTCATGTACTTCTCAATTTTAGCAAGCTTTTGTATTATTTGTTTAAAGTCATCAAAAAAAAAAAAAAAGAAAAACTCCAAATAGTATTATGCAGAAGAGCCTGTGCTGTGTGAATATCAGTTTACTGTAGAAGTTAGGAATCTAGAGTTCAGTGTGGACAAAACTAAGTAACTACCTCATATATACTTGCTTTTAAATAGCCTTCCTGTGGTCTGGGATCACCAGTGTGACTTAGAGAAGCACCAGACAAGCCTACTTACTGAGTTTCTGTGCTCAGCAAGAAACTTTCTATTATAAATGAACTTCGTCCATAGATCTGCCTCCAGGGAGGAAAAAACTATGGTCATTTCAGCACAAGACCTTCCAACTTTGTGACAGGTGTATTTTTCACTGTAAGTGAATAAACTGGTATTCTGTGCTGAACATCAGTCTCCGTGAGCTTGATAGATGTGAATTGCCACCAGGAAAAGGACTTTCTCATGACAAAAGGAACTATCTGAGCCTCTTTGACTCAGAGCCGTGGACAGTGTGATGTCTGAGCTATATGCCTCTTCTGGCATCTCAGTGGCCAACAGCTACTCTGGTGCCATTCTCTGCACATCCTTCTTTCACGTCTGTAGCCATGATTCTCCATCCTGGTCACATACCAAAATTGTCCACGAAGACTGTTACCACTGCAGATTCGCAGATTCCAGCCCCAAAGATTTAACTCAATAGATCTGGCGCTGATCTGGGACTCTGAATTCCCAAGAAGCCCAGCTGATGATGGTGAGGGCGGCTCTGCACCTGCGGTGTTTGAGAACCACTCGTCTTCTTCAATATAATTCCACAGCTTCGTCCAGAACCACAGATTCATGAAATATTTTATTTGGAAAAGGTCTCCAGATCAATAAGAATGCTTTTCTACAGCAGCCCTGAGCCCTCCCATTCCCAGAGAGGCTGAGAATATTCCTTTGAATAGACCGAAGCTGCTAGGACATTAAAGCTTAACTGCGATGATAAGCCAGAAGATCTCCAGGACCTTTGACCTTTAACCAGCAGCATCAAGAGTCCCATTAGTTCTTGGAGAAATGACCCTGTCCAGCCAAAACTGTATATATATAAGACCAAGCAAGATACATAATTTGTGAGCCCAGTGCCCAATAAAAAATTATTAAAAATTTGAAGATGGAGACAGCAGGGCACTAAACTAGGTGTGGAGTTCTTCTGAGCAAGGGGTCTGTGCAACTGCCCAGGTCCCGCGCCTGTGACACCCACTGGGAGTCTAGTCAGCCCTATTCAGTCTATTTAGCCCTCCTCTGAAGGGCTGTTAGGACAGGCTACCACTGAGGCCATAGACAGAGGGGCCTGGTGGGCTGCAGACCGTTCGGTTGCAGAGTCAGACCCGATTAGCACACACACCACACTGAGGCAGGAAGATGACTATAAATCAAGGGATATCTGTGTTTTTATTTGATTTTTTCATTTTGCTTATTTTCTTGCATGCGCACAGTGACTAAAGGGAGCTCTTTGAAGTCCAGCTGGCCCCTCCCTCCCCTGTATCAGCTGATCCAGGGGCACCCTCTCTCTGGCACCGACTCTAAAACCCTGAGCAGGGAACACAGGTCCCTTTGCATTCTGACCCGTGCCCCACTCTCTCTCGTTACGCTCCCCATTCATTCTCTGTACGACGGTTATGCTGCCCTTGTTTCAACTCCTCTAATTTTCCAGGCTTTTTTCTGCTCAAAATTTTCATGCATGCTCTTCTCTGTGGCTTGAAGAATCTTCCCTCCCTGTCCTAACCTGGCTAAATCTTGACCATCATTCAGGTCATAGGTTAAATGTCTTTCTCATGGAAACTTTCTCGCACTCACCTTGGGATACATTCTCCTACCACCCTCTCCTTGTCTTTTATAAACTAATTCCCACTGTTCTTAAATGGGGATTTCGGCAATTATTTGTTTAATGTCTGTCTCCCCTGCTAGACTGAATAATTCTGTCTTATTATTGCTTAGCACAGTACCTAGAACATACGAGGAGCTCAAAAACTATTTTTGAATTAATGAATGAAAAACACCAACAAAGGCAAAAAGAGTGAAAATGTCACAGGTTGAGTATGGTCTTTTTATTAAATGAAAACATCCATTCTCAAGACTCAAATCATTCCAAAGATGGATACTTGGCATTAAAATATCCCTTAGCTAGAAAAGGAAACAAAGGGAAAGATAAACAAATGGAATCTAAACTTAAAAGTTTTTCCACAGTAAAGGAAACCATCAGCAAAACGAAAAAGACAGCCTGCTGAATGGAAGAAAATATTTGCAAAAGATAGGTCCAATAAGGAATTCATATCCATGTAATCATATATAAATGGATCATACAACTCAATATTAAAAAAACAAACCACCTGATTAAAAAATGGGCAGAAGACTTGAATAAACACTTTTCCAAAGAAGACATATAGATGACCAACAAGCACATGAAAAAATGCTCAACATCACTGATCACCAGGGAAACCCCAAAGCAAAACCACAGTGACACAGCCCCTGACACCTCAGAATGGCTAGTGTCAAAAAGACCACAAATAACAGATGTGGGCAAGGATGTGGGGGAAAGGGAACCCTTGTGCACAGTTGATGGGAATTTTAAACTGGCACAGCCATTATGGAAGAGAGTATGGAGGTTCAACCAAAAAAAAAAAAAAATTAAAAATAAAACTACCATATGATCCAACAACTTCACTCCTAGGTATATATCTGAAGAAAATGAAAACATTTGAAAAGATATATGCACCCCAATGTTTACAGCAACATTATTTTAAAAAGCCAGGACAAAACCTAAGTGTCTGTCAGTCAACAGATGAACGGATAAAGATGTGACTGACTGATACATATATTAGTCAGCCATAAAAAGAATGACATTTTGTCATTTGCAACAATGACAATTGGATGGACCTGGAGGGTATTTTGCTTAGTGAAGTAGGTCAGACAGAGAAAGACAAATAATATATATTATCACTTATATCTGGAATCTTTAAAAATGAAGCAAATAAAACAGAAGCAGACTCAAAAATATAGAGAACAAACTTGTGGTTACCAGTGGGGAGAGGAAAGCAGTGAGGGGCAAGGTAGGAGTAGGGGATTAAGAGGTACAACTTATTATGTATAAGATGAATAAGATAAATAGCACAGGAAATATAGCCAATATTTTATAAAACTTTAAACAGAGTATGATCTATAAAAATATTGAATCACTATGTTGTGCACCATGAAACTAGTATATTGTAAATAAACTATATTTTCACTTTGAAAATAAAATTAATAAGCCTCTCTTATTTGAAAGATGACCATACTTCACAATTTTTACAGAACAACCCAAGTTTTAACAGTATGCACTTACTTCTGCAACAGTTAAAGCGAGACATGGAACAACAGACTGGTTCTAAATCAGGAAAGGAGTACGTCAAGGCTGTGTATTGCCACCCTGCTTATTTAACTTATATGCAGAGTACATCATGAAAAGCGCTGGGCTGGAAGAAGCACAAACTGGAATCAAGATTGCTGGGAGAAATATCAATAACCTCAGATATGCAGATGACACCACCCTTATGGCAGAAAGTAAAGAACTAAAGAGTCTCTTGATGAAAGTGAAAGAGGAAAGTGAAAAAGTTGGCTTAAATCTCAACATTCAGAAAACTAAGTTCATGGCATCCAGTCCCATCACTTTATGGCAAATAGATAAGGAAACAATGGAAACAGTGACAGACTATTTCCTTGGGCTCCAAAAATCACTGCAGATGGGGACTGCAGCTATGAAATTAAAAGATGCTTGCTCCTTGGAAGAAAAGCTATGACCAGCCTAGACAGCATATTAAAAAGCAGAGACTACTTTGCCAACAAAAGTCCGTCTAGTCAAGGCTATGGTTTTTCCAGTGGTCATATATGGATGTGAGAGTTGGACCATAAAGAAAGCTGAGCACCAAAGAATTGATGCTTTTGAACTGTGGTGTTGGAGAAGACTCTTGAGAGTCCCTTGGACTGCAAGGAGATCCAACCAGTCCATCCTAGGAAATCAGTCCTGAATATTCATTAGAAGGACTGATGCTGAAGCTGAAACTTCAGTACTTTGGCCACTTGATGTGAAGACCTGACTCATTTGAAAAGACTCTGATGCTGGGAAAGATTGAAGGCAGGAGGAGAAGGGGACAAGATGAGGTAGTTGGATGGCATCACCAATTCAGTGGACATTAGTTTGAGTAGGCTCTAGGAGTTGGTGATGGACAGGGAGGCCTGGCGTGCTGCAGTCCATGGGGTTGCAAAGAGTCAGACACGACTGAGTGACTGAACTGACTGACTGAACTGACTTTCTTCTGCTCACCAAAACTGTTTGGACATTGAATGGACCTCCTGCTTACATACCACACCTGGGTAGCATATGAACCACCTCTCTTTTTCTCTTTCTCTCTCTGTGTAGGTGAAGTGATGAGAGACAGTGTCTGTGCTTTGGTGGCTGTAGTATTAGCAGAAGAGCTTAAGTTATTAAAGCGGGCAGCTTTAATCTGTGAAGTCTCCTGGAGCAGTAGGGATTAATGTATTTTTATTCCAGAGCCAATGTAGCTATTCCATCGAGCTAGGGTTTGCTCCCAGAACCCCCGACTGGCCCCACTGCTCTGCTCTAAACCCACTTCCCAACCGTGCGCCATGTGATGGAGTTCTACTTGGAGATCGACCCTGTCACCTTGAACCTGATCATCCTAGTCGCCAGCTACGTCATCTTGCTCCTGGTTTTCCTCATCTCCTGCATGCTCTATGACTGCCGAGGCAAGGACCCCAGTAAGGAGTACGCACCCGAGGCCTCCCTGGATGCCCAGCCCTCCATCCGCCTGGTGGTGATGCAGCAAGGCTCCCCAGGGACCCCCTGGGCACGGGGGTCCAGCCTCCACTTTGGGAATCCTGCCCCACTGGGGAAGAAGAGCACCGTGGTGTGAGGCTGGCTGGGGGATACTGGAAGAGAACACCAGACGCCATGGACAAGCTGGTCCCCACGGGCTACAGAGCTGTCTGCACACACGTCTTACTGGCCTATGCGAGTGGGAGCTCTGCCTTCCCTTCTGCTTTCTCGTCATCCTCCTGTGGATAAAGCAACTACTTAAGGTAAGAAGCCCACAGTGGCCTTTGGTCAAAGCCTCCAGGTACAAAATCCTAGCAATACTATTGGTTAGTCAAAGCTGGTTACAAGCACATTCCTGATGAAGCTGTCCTTGCAACTTCTAGGAGATACTAATGTTTGAGTAAGGGTTTAAAGAAGAGAATGCAATAGTGTGTGTGTGTGTGTGTGTGTGTGTGTAATGAGAAATGGAACTAGCTCAAATCTATCACATACTTTGCATATCCTCTCTTTTCAAGGCAACCATTGAGCTTTCCCAGACTTAAGATTATAACTATTTCTATAAATACCAGCTCTTCACATTCTACTTCTCACCGTGGGTCAATAAAATGAACAGTAACTGAAGAGAGTGGTGATTAACCATAAAGCTTGACTCAGATCCTGCTTCCTCCACTTACGAGCTGAATGACCAGAGCCATTTGTTTGTGCCTCAGAGCTAATGGTCGGACCTCCAGGCTGTTACGGTTATCTAAACAAGTTTATTCACTGAAAACACTTGAGACGATGCTTGGCACATAGAATGAGCTGCTATGATGAATATTAGCATTATTCCTTTTCACCCTTCTCATCAAGCTGTTTAATCTTAAGTCCTCAAGTCTGACCCGGAGAAGGCAATGGCACCCTACTCCAGTACTCTTGCCTGGAAAATCCCATGGACAGAGAAGCCTGGTAGGCTGCAGTCCATGGGGTCGCAAAGAGTCAGAAACAATTGAGTGACTTCACTTTCATGCATTGGAGAAGGAAATGGCAACCCACTCCAGTGTTCTTGCCTGTGAAATCCCAGGGACAGGGGAGCCTCTGGGCTTCCGTCTATGGGGTCACACAGAGTCCGACATGACTGAAGCGACTTAGCAGCAGTAGCAGCAAGTCTGACCTGGTCCACTGCAAAGTTACTGAGGACTCTGCAAAAGTTATCAGGGCCCATGGATTGGTGTTTCAGTCCCCCCAGCGCTACTTGCTGTCTTCTTGTCCCCTTTCTTTGTTGCTGCTGCTGCTGCTGCTAAGTCACTTCAGTCATGTCCGACTCTATGCGACCCCATAGACTGCAGCCCACCAGGCTCCCCTGTCCCTGGGATTCTCCAGGCAAGAACACTGGAATGGGTTGCCATTTCCTTCTCCATCTTTGTTGCTACTAATCATAAATTTATTTTCCTGCTTATTCATTTATTTCCACAATTTTGAATTAGCATCTCCATTGTATATATGTGTTTTTATTAACCCTCCCTTCTCTGTGCTCAGAGCAACTTATATGTTCACTTGTTTATTTACTGAACCCCTTTATCTAGTCAGGCCTTGTCGGAAATACAAAGAAATGAGTGTGTCATGACCTCCTTCCCACTCCCCGATCTTTGCTGCCTAAAAGGAAAAGGAGGAATCAGGCGTGACTCAGAGGATGAAGAACAAGAAAGCACTGACAAGCCTCTGCTAGGAGTCTGCCCAGAGCTGAGCAGTCCGAGGAGTCACGGTTGCCTAGCACACAGAAGGGGTTCAAGAAACATTTGAACAATGTTGAGTAAACAATATCTTCTTAGACTCAGGATTCAAAGACAAGATGATTTGTCTTGAAAGTTATTAAGCAACCACAAAAGTGTGCTAGGGGCTTCTCAGTAGGACAGAAGATGGCATTTTAGACATAACAGATAGTACAGACAGAGATTAGAGAGTTCATGGACTGTGACAGTTTGATGGCTTCCAAAACCTGGGAGGAAAAAATGAGAAATTAAATTTCATTTTAACTTATAGAAAACTTAAAGAGGAGGTACTGTCCCAGTCTGCCCTGTTAGCTTCAGCAATGGGCCTTTGGATAAAGAAAACCCCAGTAACTTCATTTTCATATTTTTAAATTTGTCTTTATATTTTATCATAAAATCATATTTTCTCTTAAATGTGTGATTTTAAAATTATATTGAAAATCTTTCAGAGGAATTTTTTTCTTTTATAGTCAAAAATCATCTTTACCTTAATAGTGAAAATATAAAATGAATGGGAAAATAGAGTAAATTCACAGGCTGCTTCTAAGAACTTGCCCTTCCCCTAGTGTGAACTTCACCTGGACTAACCTTATTTATTTCCCCATCATGGGGATATGCATATAAATTAGTGGAGACAAAAATATATCAGTGAAGAAAAAAAACCCGTGGGCCACAAAAAAACTGATGACAAAAATAATAATTGTAATCATAACTTTCAATTATATTCCAATTCCATATTGTGGTCAGTTGAAGATAAAAAATTAACAGATGGAAGGAAAGAAAAATAAATTCTAAGAGAAAGAAGAACAGAAAACCAAATAGTTAAAGTAACAATTACAACGGAAAAGGGAACAGAAATAAAATCAGAGGAAAGAAAAAAGAAGGAAAGGAGGAAGCCAAAGACACTCTAAGGTGAAGGCTGGAATAAAGGATATTAAGCTTTTCCAAGTCTTCGTTTCATTTGATCTGTGGTTCATTTGGAGTTATGTTCTCCAAAAGGAACAAGCTTTTCAGCTTTTAAAACAATCTTTTCTGTATAGCAACGTACACTTAAAATCTTACAAGAAGTATCTCTAAGAATTTTACCAATGAGGAAACTAGCCCAAAAGGAAGAGTGATTTCCCCAAGAACACTTGGCTTCGGACAGATGCAAAGATCCCATTACTCCCTTTCCTTTATTTGTCCTCCAGTCGTCTTTCAGGTGAGCATGATCTCTTACCTCTTTGTATTTTAAAACTTTATGATTTATTTCTTATTTCTTAAATGAAGTTTTAATTCCCAGTGGAATTTTTAGTTGCACAGTTATGAAACAGTAACTAATGTCTTAAAGCCTGGTGACATGGATGCCAGCTAGAACCAAGGAGTTCCTTTTATAGTCAAATTCTACAGCCTTATTTTTGCTTCATTTGGGAATTAAGGCTCCCTTATTTCACCTTCTTTTAATTTGAACATTATTCTCCCATCATGCACAATTTTTACTAAAGCAAATGCAGTATTTTGGTTTTATCTGGATGACAGCCATGGGAAGGACACAAACAAATCACTTTCAAGGCAAAGGAAAGGAGGAAGAGAATGGAGGTTTACAGGAATCTACTGCATAGCAGATACTTTTTATTCACATCTCATTTAATCCCCACCCTCCCCTGTGAGACAGACACAACTAAGGGTAGTTTAAAGATAAGAAAATGGAAGCTCGGGCAAACACTAGAACTTGTGCAAGGCCACGCAGCTGGCCGGTGTGGGAGGCAGTGTCTGAACTCAGTCCTCGGCATGTCGCCTCTGCTCTTGATGTTTTCTCAGCCATCCAAACCCGTGTTTGTTCTTCCTTTCCTCTCTCCCATGCTAGAATCACAAACCTGGAAGGCTGCTCGATAAAAAGTTGTAAACAATCTAGCGGTTTTTCACATTTTCTCTTCTGAATAAGATGACTGCGGTTTCCAGCAAAGAAAAAATAAATTACGATAATTGGGCCAGAACATTACTTTCTGATGTTCAGAAAGATACCGAGATGGAGCGGCCTAAGGCAGAGCTCTGTACCAGAAATGCCAAGCTCAAAACCTTCTGTTACTACCTGCTGTTACTGCCAAAACCTTTCCCAACTTAAATACGTTAATGTTGGTGAGCTTTAGGATAATATACATAAAATATCTGGTATATGGTAGGATTTCAACACAATGAAGTGAAAGTCACTCGGTCGTGTCCAACTCTTTATGACCCCATGAACTATACAGTCCAGGAAATTCTCCAGGCCAGAATACTGGAGTGGGTAGCCTTTCCCTTCTCCAGGGGATCTTCCCAACCTAGGAATCGAACTGGAGTCTCCTGCATTACAGGCAGATTCTCTACCAACTGAGCTATCAGGGAAGCCCATTAAATATAAAGTTAATGTTGGTGAGGTTTAGCCTGATGTCCATAAAATATCTGGCATATGGTAGGATTTCAACACGATGAAAGCCACTGCTATTATAACACCAGCTGATAAGATGAAACTGGGTGGGAGCCTCGTCACTCCAAGGCAGAGGTGCTCCTGAAGACTCAGGCTTGTCATGGGAGCTTCAAGGAGAAGCAGGATGGGGTTGGAGAGCTGCCACACACAGCAGGAATTTGGAAATAGCAGAAAGTGTCTGTGAGAAGTTGAAGATGTGTGTTCAAGTCATTACCCTAGGACTGTAGAATGTGATCCTGTTTGGAAACAGCATCAGTGCTGGAGTAATTAGATAAGAGGAGGTGATGGTGGAGTGAAGCAGACCCCTAATCCAACGTGACCGGTGTCCTTATGGAAAGGGAGAATCTGGAGGCAGACACACACATAAGGAGAATGTCTGTGAAGACTATTCTACCACTTGTCAAGGAGCTCAGACAGTAAAGAATCTGCCTGCAATGCAGGAGACCCCGCTTTGATCTCTGGATCACAAAGATACCCCAGAGAAGGGAATGGCTACTCACTCCAGGATTCTTGCCTGGAAAATTCCATGGACAGAGGAGGCTGGTGGACTATAGTCCATGGGGCTGCAAACAGTCAGACACGACTGAGCTATTAACACACACACCAGAAGGTAAAAGAGAGGTCCAGAACAGATCCTACCCTCGTGCCTTTGAAGCAAACATGATCCTGCCAACATCCTGATCTCAGACTTCTTGCCTCCAGAACTCTGAGACAATAAATTCCTGTTGTTTAAGCCACTTGAAAGTGTTAGTCGCTCAGTCACATCTGACTCTTTGTGTACCCATGGTGAGTAGCCCACAGGTTCCTCTGGCCATGGGATTCTCCAGGGAAGAATACTGGAGCCATTCCCCTCTCCAGGGGATCTTCCCAACCCAAGGATTGAACCTGGGTCTCCTGCATTGCAGACAGATGCTTTACCATTTGAGCCAAATTTGGAGCCACTTGGTTTGTGGTAAGTTGTTAGGATAGGTTTATGAAACTAATATAGTCTCTAAAGACAATGTTTGCAACACATAATGGGATGCTTACGATTTCAAGGTCCTTTGGGATTAGTTTCTGGAGAAGGAAATGGCAACCCACTCCAGTACTCTTGCTTGGAAAATCCCATGGATGAAGGAGCCTGGTAGGCTACAGTCCATGGAGTCGCAAAGAGTCAGACATGACTGAGCGACTTCCCTTTCACTTGGGGTTAGTGACCTGATTCTTTTGGCTATGATACCATGCTGAGTTGGGGCCTTGGGCAGGAGCTAGAAGGGCAAGCTTTATCACAGTTACCTGGGAAACCGACCTACACAGAGTAGTCATTTGCTGTGATTTTAAAGAGAGTAGAGTACAGGAGAAGTGTCTTTAGAGAGAAGATGTGCTGTGGTTTTGCTTCATAGAATGTAAAGGGTAACGGAGGCCTAAGAGCAAGGAACTCTCACTTCTATCAACTGCAAGGGACCAGTCACAAAGAAAAGATAAGATTGAGCCCAAGTGTAAACCTACTGGGTTGAAGGAAGAAAAGAAACTAAGAACTAGCCCTCAGAACTAGCTCTAAAGAACCTACGTCCTCCAGCTAGGCCATCGTTAATACTTCAAAACCCACTTAGTGAGAGCCAGATCCTCACTGTTCTCACCACCAGAAAATTTGTAGGAGGAGGAACCCATTATTCTTAGTTTAAGGACAAGGGAATGTCAGATTGTCTTGTCTGAACCTTTAGGGGACAGAATGGGATGGACAGAGCCCTGGGACCCTGACTCAGCCCCCAGTTTGCCTATAGTTTCCCAGCAGCTCAGAGTCTATGCAGAGTAGCAGAGCACCCCGGGCCTACTGAGTGCACACTTTTGCAGTAAGTCTCTCAGTGCCTTTACTTTCAGGGAACACCAATAACACAATCCTCTTGATGAGGGCAAAAGCCCCTGAAAACTGGAGGACACAGTCCAGCGTTGCTCAAGAGCACCAAGGACAGGCCTTTTCTCATTATCTCATCTTCCCCGAGAACAGTGTCTTCCCCTGCTGTAACAGTTCATCTCGACTGACCTTTCGGGGCTGTCACTGTTCCAGATAAGAGTTTGTGACACTAAGATTAAGAAAGATCTCAGCTATTTCACGTCCTCCCAAGATAGTGGGAAATTGTCTGCACATACTTATTTTTCGTTCACAGATTCTCAGTACTTGACTGTTATTCAATTAAACACCAGCCATGTGATAGGGTCTGCTGGTTCTCTGTTAGGTGCATCTATAGCTCGGGCGTCTCACCTGTGATCTAAGACTGCAAGCTGTGCAAGGCTTATGAGAGACTAGAAAAATATGGACTTGGTGAGGATGAAGGAGACCAGGGAGAGAAAAGCATGTCGCTCCACGGAGAGCCTTAGAATTGGCCAACAGGATGGCAGGGGAAACGTGGCGGTGGAATTTGGAGTCTGAACTGTTTATCAGAATTGATAAGGACATTCTTACCGTGGAAATTTACCTGTGACAAGTTGCTTGCCATTAAGGAAGGGAGAAAAACTAATATTACGACAGAATTTTGGAGAAGAATTTATATGTAGCAGTCATTAGAGACAAAATCAGGAGGAAAATCAGAAGGTCCAGTTAAGGAAACAATCGGTTTCTTAAATGACAAGAAAGTCTCCCCTAATTTAACCTAAACCTCTTCTGTTTTTATACTTTACCATCATTTTCTCTCATTTGCCCTTTCTGAGTTTTACTGTTTTTTAAAAAGCACTGTTTATATGGTGATTTGTAGAAACATGTCTCATGAAAGAATCCAATCAGATTAGATCACAGGATATAGTAAGTTTGGTGATCACAGTGATAGCATATTGATGAATCACCATCAGTCGTGAGGTGTCCACAAGTCATGCGTTAACTAAAAATAAGTTCCCTAAGTTTGTGAATGATTTACCTATTTTTAAATTTGGGGTGAATTAAAGGTAATCTCAATCACAATGCCATTGTCACTTCCGGGTATTCCAACGTCGTTGCTGGGGCAGCACAAATATGAGAACAGTGACAGCTAACACGGAAGCAATTGTGTATATATAGTTATTGATCACTCATTTATTTGACAAATATTTGACCTACTTTTTACAGGCCTTGTGCCAGACCCAGGAAATACGTTAAGCACACAACAGATGCAAGTTACGTCCTCACAAATCTTGCCAAGTAGCCGGAAAAACTCCTAAACACTTTGCATATATTGTCTGCCTCTTCATATAAGTTACCTCTTAGTAACTCTAAGAGGTACTGACCTTTTCCCAATCTTATGCATTTTGGGCAGCTAAGACTCTAAAGCCCATGCTCCAAACCAGTGACCTCCAAGCACCTCTGAGCCTGTGTTCCTTTCAGTAAAGAAAAATTTATTATTCATCTCTGTGTTTATATTTAAATAAGTATACATTGATTTTAAATCCATATTTAAGTAAGTCTAGATTTATAGCTAGTTATACTTTATATATACATACTATACTTTATACATACACATATGTATTTGCACATTTTATTGCATTACAAATTTTCTTATTCACTTCACCTTGGAGAGCACTGCTCCACACCATTCCACCACATTTCTCCCAGGTTTTGTCTGTGTATAAAGGGAATAATCTGCCTCCAATCTCTCCCCACCTAACTCTAGGTTTTGCTCTGGATGAATGGGGTTGGGAAACCTGTCTAAGAACTTCATCTAGGAAAATTTTTTTTTTTTTTAATAATGAGCAGTAGTTTTCAAGTTTGGACTAGATCTTTGTACAGCTAAGGCTGCTTTGGCAAATTCCTTGATGAGTTTTTTTTGTTTTTTTTTTTTAATATGCAAAGGCAAGTTCTTCTACTTTGTAAATCCTATTCCTTTACTTTGAATTCTCTTTCCTGGATGGATCTTAAACATTTCCAACACAAGAGTCCAGTGTGCCTGTCTCAGCGCCCCCAGCACCCAGTGAAGGACTGAACACATCAGGAGATAGTCATCCTATTGGAGAAAGGGAGACTTTTTACTTCCATTGTAGAATAGGAATGACTATCCCATGGAAACAAACTGCCCCAGATGCAGAAGGGAGGTGGCTGGGCTGCTCTGACATCCCCATGCAGTACGTAATCTTTTAATGAGCAAAGCAGCTGGAATGATGCTGGGCCGCTGCCCTCCACTCCCCCACAGGCACAGGTGGTGAGGAGGCTGGGCAACCAGAGCAGTGGAGATGAGTCCCTCCACCTCTCCATCCATTCCCGGCACCACCAAACCACCCAACTTCCTCTTTCCCTCTGATTTCTCCTCTACGGAGAAGCCTCTACTGAACCACCAGGAAAATGACAGCAAGTTCTCTTATAATTTGTCCTGCCACATGTCAACTCTGCTGCTGAAATAGGAGTAAAGGGAGCAGGGTACAATCTTTGAAAGAATGATATAGCCATAGGACATGACAAAGACTGGTTAGAACCAACTGGGTCCAAGATGACAGAAGATTTGACTTCCAGTAGACCTTGAGTTCATTCTATACTCATTTAATATGTTAGCATATGCTAAGTGACATGCCCACTAGGGCTGTGACAGTTCTGAGGCTAATCATAAAAAGTCAAAAAGTGCGTAGTGGCCCAGTTTCTGGAAATCCTGGTTCCTTCTCCAAAATAATCAGAATAATCCTCTCACTTACAAGCCTATGAGATTACCCAGCCCTTGGAAACAAACCACAGCATCTTTCAAGCCTTTCTTGCCTTCCAAGATGGCCCACACTCTGTCTGTGGAGTATGTTTCTCTCTAAATAAATCCACTTCTTATCTATCACTTTATTCTCCAAATTCTTTCCTGTCTAAGCAAGAACTCTAAATTCACCAGAAATGCTGCTGCCCTGGCTTCCAGTTCTAACCCAGCCACTCACTTCCTGGGAGGCTTCAGCCCCCACTTGCTCACCTAGAGTAGAAAGCAGTGAAGTTAATTAACAGCTACCCAAGGTCTGTCCAGCTCTGGCTTTTTTGACCCCACATCTCTCCTTTCTCCTGACCTTTCCTCTCTCCTGGCATTTTAGAATGAAACAACTACAGATAGGATGATTTGTCCTGAAAATTTGCCTTTGGTTGGGGCATTGTTGTTGATCAGGGAGCCACAAAGGAGGCTTAATGGAGGGCTGAGTCCTTTTCTTTCACAGGAGTCGTATATACACCCCATTTTCGAACATGTTTTCCATCTGACATTTCAAGTAACTACCCCCACGTTGGTGCTTCTTCAAGTCAATTTCTGTTTTGCACTCTTTGGAAGGAGCATAAACTGTGACAAATGGTCTCAGTTTAGGCATATGGTGATACATTGATTTCCTAGTTGCTGGAATATATTAACAAACTTATTGTCCCCAAATGTAAAAATAATGAACTTACTGCCATGCGTGAAACACTGACAATGTGAAACAGATTAGATTTATTGGAGCCTCAGAGACAATGCTTAATTTTTAGTAGAACATTGCCTTTTATTTCCATCCTAAGTGAATTCAACTGCCTTCCCCCTAAAAACTCGTTTTCACATAGTCACAGCGGTTAGGAATTAAAATGCTTTTTTTGTAAGTGGATGTATTAGTTATAAATTGTGCTCAGCTGTGACTAACAATGGCACAAAACACAGTGGCTGAAACATAATGAAGACTATTACCTCTCCTGCATCTTGAAGTTGGGAGGGAGATGGTTCAACCAGGTACAATGGCTCCAAGATACCCCCAAGGGCCCAGGGACTTTTGCTTTTCCCCACCAGCTTTACTTCATGATTTCTGACTCTGAGGTTGTCTTCTTTGTACAAAATTGCCACTGCATTGCCAAACCTTTTCATCTGAGTTCCAGGCAAAGACAGAGAGGAATAAGAGGGGAAGGGCAAAGTGGCATCATGCTCGTGATACCAGTCAAAGAAGCTAAGAGGCCCACTCAACAACTTCTACTCATATTTCACTGGCTAGAACTTAATCAAATGTCTCCCCCACCTGCAAAGAAGTCTGAAAGGTGCAGTTTTTGCGGATACATTGATATTCTCTCCCCACCCCCACCAAATCAGAGTTTCTTTAGAAAAGAAAAGGGAGAGAATGAATTTGGTGTAGTCAACTGCCCTAGCGGGGTTATTTTTCCTTCTCAAATTAATACCTGTTTGTTAAGGTAAACTTAAAAACTCTGGAAACAGAAAAGAAAGATAATGATGATTTCAGCTACCCTAAGTGATCTCCAGTAGTATTTAGCGTAATTGCATGCTTGGTTTTTTTTTAACTAGTATTTGTGTATTGCTGATTGCATTTGTCTGACTGTAAAAGGACTATCTATCCTTTAGGGAAAATTTGAGCAAAGTATAGAAAATAAAATAGGAATCACCCATAACACAGAGATAATCATTATACTCTTTTGCTGCATTTTCTGCCACTTTTATGTACATTTTTCATATTAGTAGTCAGAGTATGTGTATGTATAAGGTGGTATCTTTCTTTTGCTTTCTAAATAAAATAACTGAATTTACATATGACCCTACTGTCTCCCTTTTAACGGCATTCCAAATTGTGGTTGCAAAGCTGTTTGGAAGGTGCACAGACCGGTTTTCTCCAGCTCTGCTTCCGGGAAGACTTACAGCAGATTTGGCTGACTTCTCACTCTCATTCTAAGACTGTGTCATATGCTCTCCTTTCTGTACTTTTCCTTCTTAATAAATGTCAAGTGTACATGCCAAGAGGTAACATGATTCTTCAGGGAACGTGAGCTGTCATGCCTATTCTTACTGCCTGGCTCACAGAGGTCGTAATGCTCTGACTTGTAAATCATAGAATCTCATGGCCCCAGTCCCAAACCCTAGTGCAACATTATGGAGAAGCAGAAAGGAAAAGTACCCTGCTCAAGGTCACACGGCATGGTTAGTACCAAAACCCAAGCCTCCCAAGTACCTTTCTAGTGATTTTCCAATCTACTTGAGATGCTCTGGATGGTGCAACTGATTGGTAAACTTCAAAGATGTTATGAGTCACAAAAAATACACAACCAAATAGAGCCAGTTGCTAAAGGCATTAACTTTAAAATAACTTTAAAGAGTTTGCTGCTAAGTCACTTCCGTCGTGTCCCACTCTGTGCGACCCAAGATGGCAGCCCACCAGGCTCCGCAGTCCCTGGGATTCTCCAGGCAAGAACACTGGAGTGGGTTGCCATTTCCTTCTCTAATGCATGAAAGTGAAAAGTGAAAGTGAAGTCACTCACTCGTGTCCGACCCTCAGCGACCCCATGGGCTACAGCCTACTAGGCTCCTCCATCCATGGGATTTGCCAGGCAAGAGTACTGGAGCGGGTTGCCATTGCCTTCTCCTTAAAGAGCTTCAGTTCATTTCAGTTCATTTCAGTCGCTCGGCCGCGTCCAACTCTGTGCAACCCCATGAATTGCAGCACACCAGGCCTCCCTGTCCATCACCATCTCCCGGAGTTCACTCAGACTCACGTTCATCGAGTCAGTGATGCCATCCAGCCATCTCATCCTCTGTCATCCCCTTCTCCTCCTGCCCCCAATCCCTCCCAGCATCAGAGACTTTTCCAATGAGTCAACTCTTTACATCAGGTGGCCAAAGTACTGGAGTTTCAGCTTTAGCATCATTGCTTCCGAAGAACACCCAGGGCTGATCTCCTTCAGAATGGACTGGTTTGTTCTCCTTGCAGTCCAAGGGACTCTCAACTCTCAACTCTGTTCTCCAACACCACAGTTCAAAGGCATCAGTTCTTCGGTGCTCAGCTTTCTTCACAGTCCAACTCTCACATCCATACATGACCACTGGAAAAACCATAGCCTTGACTAGACAGACCTTTGTTGGCAAAGTAATGTCTCTGCTTTTGAATATGCTATCTAGGTTGGTCATAACTTTCCTTCCAAGGAGTAAGCGTCTTTTAATTTCATGGCTACTTCATGAATGCTACTTCAGTGGACTCCAAAACTTATCTAGCTCGAGCAGCAAGAGTTTCACTCATATAACTAGGGATACTACAACACCTGTTCTCAGTGGGAAGCAGTTATAGAAGACTGACCTTAGGCCCTGTACTGCTTGAGAAGAAAATAGGTGAGCAAAATTGGGCCATGTTATTGCAATCAGAAAACTCAATTTTTATGATGATCATTATGATCATTCCTCTAGCTTTGCCTTATGTCTTTTGTCCCAGCATAATTATGAATAACACCCTTCTGGTTTTGGTCACCCTACCCACTTGAAGTTGATTCACTTGTTTCATTATTTACTTTTTTGTTCTTCTAGCTGCTGTATTTCCTATACATTGAAGTTAGTCAAAGGCTTGTTCAGGTAAAACTTTTTGGCAAGAGTTCTTCATTGAAGGTTCTGTTTGCTATATATTGCCCCATATCAAGAGATATACAATGTCTGGTTGTCCCACTTTTAGCGATAAGCAAATTGATGAGTGGATTCAAGTGGTGTCCATATGGTCAATCATCATAAACTTCTCCATCTACCTTTCATCTCATGGTTTCATTCATTGCCAGTCATCGCCTGAATGATTGCATTGTTCAGTTGCTAAGTCATGCGTTCAGTTCTGTTCAGTTCAGTTGCTCAGTCATGTCTGACTCTTTGCGACCCCATGAACTGCAGCACGCCAGGCCTCCCTGTCCATCACCAACTCTGGGAGTTCACCCAAACTCATGTCCATTGAGTCAGTGATCCCATCCAATCATCTCATCCTCTGTTGTCCCCTTCTCCTCTTGCCCTGAATCTTTCCCAGCATCAGGGTCTTTTCAAATTAGTCAGCTCTTCGCATGAGGTGGCCAAAGTATTGGAGTTTCAGCTTCAACATCAGTCCTTCCAATGAACACCCAGGACTGATTTCCTTTAGGATGGACTGGTTGGATCTCCTTTCAGTCCAAGGGACCCTCAAGAGTCTTCTCCAACACCACAGTTCAAAAGCATCAATTCTTTGGCACTCAGCTTTCTTTATAGTCCAACTCTCATATCCATACATGACCACTGGAAAAACCATAGCCTTGACTAGACAGATCTTTGTCGACAAAGTAATGTCTCTGCTTTTTAATGTGCTATCTAGGTTGGTCATACTTTTCTTTCCAAGGAGTAAGTTTCTTTTAATTTCATGGCTGCAGTCACCATCTGCAGTGATTTGGGAGCCCAAAAAAGTAAAGTCAGCCACTGTTTCCACTGTTTCCCCATCTATTTCCCATGAAGTGATGGGACCAGATGCCATGATCTTTGTTTTCGGAATGTTGAGCTTTAAGCCAACTTTTTCACTCTCCTCTTTCACTTTCACCAAGAGGCTCTTTAGTTCCTCTTCACTTTCTGCCATAAGGGTGGTGTCATCTGCATATCTGAGGTGATTGATATTTCTCCCAGCAATCTTGATTCCAGCTTGTGCTTCTTCCAGCCCAGCGTTTCTCATGATGTACTCTGCATAGAAGTTAAATAAGCAGGGTGACAATATACAGCCTTGACGTACTCCTTTTCCTATTTGGAACCAGTATGTTGTTCCATGTTCTTAGAAGAAATGGAGTAGCCATCATAGTCAACAAAAGAGTCCGAAATGCAGTACTTGGATGCAATCTCAAAAATCGCAGAATGATTTCTGTTCTTTTCCAAGGCAAACCATTCAATATCATTGAATATCTATATCAATATATTGAATATCATTCAATATCTATGCCTTGACCAGTAATGCTGAAGAAGCTGAAGTTGAACACATCTATGAAGATCTACAAGACCTTCTAGAAGTAACACCCCCAAAAGATGTCCTTTTCATTATAGGGAACTGGAATGCAAAAGTAGGAGTCAAGAAACACTTGGAGTAACAGGCACATTTGGCCTTGGAGTACAGAATGAAGCAGGGCAAAGACTAATAGAGTTTTGCCAAGAGAACTACTGGTCATAGCAAACACCCTCTTCCAACAACACAAGAGAAGACTCTACACATGGACATCACCAGATGGCCAACACTGAAATCAGGTTGATTATATTCTTTGTAGCCAAAGATGGAGAAACTCTATACAGTCAGCAAAAACAAGACTGGGAGCTGACTGTGACTCAGATCACAAACTCCTTATTGCCAAATTCAGACCTAAATTAAAGAAAGTAGGGAAAACCACTAGACCATTCAGGTATGACCTAAATCAAATCCCTTATGAGTGGAAGTGAGAAATAGATTTAAGGGACTAGATCTGATAGAGTGCCTGATGAACTATGGACGGAGGTTTGTGACACTGTACAGGAGACAAGGAGCAAGACCATCCCCAGGAAAAAGAAATGCAAAAAGGCAAAATGGCTGCCTGAGGAGGTCTTACAAATAGCTGTGAAAAGAAGAGAACAGAAAAGCAAAGGAGAAAAGGAAAGATATAAGCATCTAAATGCAGAGTTCCAAAGATGGAGAAACTCTATACAGTCAGCAAAAACAAGACTGGGAGCTGACTGTGACTCAGATCACAAACTCCTTATTGCCAAATTCAGACCTAAATTAAAGAAAGTAGGGAAAACCACTAGACCATTCAGGTATGACCTAAATCAAATCCCTTATGAGTGGATTGAGAGAAATAGATTTAAGGGACTAGATCTGATAGAGTGCCTGATGAACTATGGACGGAGGTTTGTGACACTGTACAGGAGACAAGGAGCAAGACCATCCCCAGGAAAAAGAAATGCAAAAAGGCAAAATGGCTGCCTGAGGAGGTCTTACAAATAGCTGTGAAAAGAAGAGAACAGAAAAGCAAAGGAGAAAAGGAAAGATATAAGCATCTAAATGCAGAGTTCCAAAGAATAGCAAGGAGAAATAAAGCCTTCCTCAGTGATCAATGCAAAGAAATAGTCATGTGTTACGGCAACCCACTCCAGTGTTCTTGCCTGGAGAATCCCAGGGACGGCGGAACCTGATGGGCTGCCGTCTATGGGGTCGCACAGAGTCGGACACGACTGAAGCGACTTAGCAGCAGCAGCAGCAGCAGGAGTTCGAAATAATTCTAGCTCCATCACTCCTTCCACATTTATTAACTAGAATTCTTTTGTATATCTCAACCAACAAGGACCTACTGTATAGCACATGGAACTCTGTTCAGTGTTACATGGCAACGTTGATGGGAGGCAAGTTGGGGGAGAATGAATACATTTATATGTACAGCTGAGTTCCTTCACTGTTCACCTGAAACTAACATAACATTGACAATTAGCTATACTTCAATACAAAATAAAAATTAAAAATTTAAGTCAAGAAGAGAAAAATAAAAAGAATATTCTTCATTGGTTAGGGCTGGGTTAATTTCAGTACAGTTTATAGGAAGGACAGAATAAACACTGAACTCATTCCTTGTGATGATCGATTTTCAGAGTAAGGAGTTGAAACTCTTCCAATGCTGTCCAGAGTTCTGGGTTATTTTTGTTGTTGTTGTTGAAGTTTTTTGTTTGTTTGCTTTCATATTGGAAGATATCTATTTCATTTTTTTAAATGTTTGTGTCATTATGAATTCATTGAGTTCTTCTATGTTAAATCTAAACATATTTATAAAACTAATTATCTTAATAAATTAGGAATTGTCAGTATTAGGGTTCTCCAGAGAAATAGAACTAGTGAATGTGTGTGTGTGTGTGTGTGTGTGTGTGTATACAGTTATACACACCCACTGTATATGTATGTATGTAGAGAGAGAAAGAGATTTACTCTAAGGAGTTTCCTCACACAATTGTGGGCCTGGCAAGTTTAAAATCTGCAGAGTAGGCAGGCTGACTGAAGAGCCAGAAATGAGCCAATGTTACAACTCAAGTTTAAGGCTTCTGGAGGCAAGATCCTCTCTTAGGGAAACCTCTTCTTCTATTAAGGCCATCAGCTGATTAGATGAATCTCACCTACATTACAGGAGTCAATATGTTCCACCAAGCCAACCGACTTAAACATTGATCTGATCTAAACACACATACCTTCACAGCAATATGTAGACTAATATTTGACCAAATACCTGGGCACCGTGGCCTACCTAGTCAAGTTGACACATAAAAGTAACCATCATATCACCTCTATGGGGAAAAAAAAAAGCACTAGCAATATAAGTTAGGAAATGCAAAGTGAGTGGTAGAAGCAGTGCTTACTGTGGGTGTTCACAGATGCAGAAGAACACTTGGGCTGAACCAAACAAGAAAGGTTCGGATTTGAACCTTTATTTGAATAACACACAGTTATTGCTGTGTGTTCTACTGGCTTAGGTGCCAGCCCGAGAGCTGGCAAGAATGGCACTAGTTGTGGTACTTCTCATGTAGCTTTTCTTCTGTAATTTATATTAGTTCACTGAGATTCAGAGTCTTCATCTGAAAATTAAGGATAGTAACATCTGCCTACCTGCCATTACACTTTGTCATGACAGCTATAAGAAATTATGTTTATTAAAGCACTTTGAAAACTCTTTGCTATGCAAATATAAGGTATTAGTAGACTGCTTTTGTTAACAGCCAAGGGATCACAGTGTCTAACAAGTGTGCTTTAAAGCTACAGCCATAAGTACAAGGCCACAATATGATGATAATTAATGACTTTCTCTACGTTTGAGAGAGACCACCGCTCAGCCCTATACTTTAAGAAAAGGGAAAGTTGTTACTTCCCTAAAGGTAAAAGAATCAGTGTACTAATTTTCCATGTTAATAACTCTGTCTGTAAATTCATGTTTCCCCTAGAGTCCCTGATTTATTTCTGTAAGACAGCAATGTAGCATTGACAAATACAAATGACAGATATCTGGCTGGCTTGATTCATTCATTTATTTACTCGACAAGTATTTATCAAATGCCTTGTATTTGTGAAACACTGTGCCAAGCGCTTTTGGAGACACGGAAATGAACCAAATCCAGATTCTGTCCTCAAGCAATTTACAAGTTCTTAAAAAGAAGAAGCCATTATTTAAAAACAAAGTGCTACAATATAGAAATTGAAATGTACAATGAGAGAGATTAGTAACATACCATGGAAATTCAGAGAAGGAGAGATCAGTTTCAACTGAAAATTCCAGACAGCGTCTTGGAGGCAGTGGTGCTGAGCTAGACTGAGGAATAGAAATAGATTTGTGCCTGGGTGGGTAGGTGGACAGGGGCTTCCCAGGTGGCTAAGTGGTAAAGAATCTGCCTGCCAGTGCAAGAGATGGAAGAGATTCAGGTTTGATCCCTAGGTCCGGAAAATCCTACCTAGGGATCCAAAGTTCTGACCTAGGGATCCGAGTAGGAAATGGCAACCTGCTCCAGTATTCTTGCCTGGGAAATCCCATAGACAGAGGATCCTGGCAGGCTATAGTCCATGGAGCCACAAAGTCAGAACGACTGAGCGCCTGAGCACGCACACATGCAGGGGTGGCCAGGATGGAGCAGGCGGTATGTAGGTGTGCTAGGGAATACAGGATTCTCCAAGGGAAGAAGTAGGAAGGATGTCTGGACATGTGCTGCTTGTATAGCACTTTATAAATTCTTTACTTCTAACTTCCTTCTCTATACTTTTAGAGAGGATGTTAAGATTCATCTAAAGAGGGCAAAAAGACTTCCTCTGTCTAGCCCACCAACTTCTGTTAACAGGCAACAGTAGGTCGTATCTGGTCAGTCAGCTCAATTGTGAAGGTTATTGTCAAAACATTATGTAATAAATTGTAATTTTATTATGATTATGACACTTTCCAGTTCTAACACTATGTGATTCCAATGATTCTCAGAAACCAAATCTTCTCTGAAGGCTTTTAACATTTTAGATGTACATCTTCCTTAGCTAGAGTACCCATGTCCGTGTTTCTCAAGCCTAAAATACAGAACTTAATTTAGCTGCTTTGATGATTCAGAGTCAGCCTCAGAAACAAAAAGGATCGGACTGTGCCGTATCATAGCATTGCCAGGCTCCGTGGAGGCACAAGGGATTATGTATCCCTAAATTCAGTGGCTCCAAATTGCTTTGTTATCATTTTTCTTTCTCTCTTTTTTTTTTCTGCCTTTTTTTGCTGAGCATACAACATTCAGATTCTGACGGTCTCAGCCTCCCCCCCATCTCATCCCACGTTTGTTCTGTTTGCTGTTTCTATTCTACATGAGGCTTAGCGGCCAGATCACCAAGCTCTGTTCGAATTACACATAGAGTAAGAGTAAATAAGCTCTGAGTAAGGGTCTAAGAGGATTACCTGCATGTAAAGTATCTTGAGACTTAGTGCCATCTGGTCTGGCCTTTTAATTAAAGGGGTGTGTGTGAGAGACAGGGAGAGGGAAACAGAAACAGAGAAAGAAAATGGATGTTTGTATGCATGTGCACACGTAAATGTGCTTTTCCCTTACAGTCATTTATTGTGATTGTGTGACAAGCTAAGTTCAAGATAAGTGAAATGCTACAGTCTATAATTTGCCTAAAGAAATTGAGAAGCATTGAAAAGTCTAAGTGAGAAGAAATTTGGTAGCATTGCATGTAAGAGATATGCCCCTGCTATTACACAGACTCTGTGACGATTATAAGGTAGTGCAAGGAGCAACCATCATCTCTAAGAAACAGCAGTTACACGGTTAGTCCAAATTATCACTGGAAATTGAAAGAAAATCATGATTAGACCTGAGGTCTCCAGCTCCCAAACCAGAGTTCTTTCAACTACTATGAAATGCTACCCACGTGATAAGTATTATTAGAAATCAAAGGAAATCTTGCACCTCTGTGCTGCTAAACCACATAGATTGGGGGGATTTATCATTGAAAAAGCAAGAGAGTTCCAGAAAAAACATCTATTTCTGCTGTATTGACTATGCCAAAGTCTTTGACTGTGTGGATCACAATACACTGTGGAAAATTCTGAAAGAGATGGGAATACCAGACCCCCTGACCTGCCCCTTGAGAAACCTATATGCAGGACAGGAAGCAACAGTTAGAACTGGACATGGAACAACAGACTGGTTCCAAATAGGAAAAAGAGTACGTCAAGGCTGTATATTGTCACCCTGCTTATTTAACTTCTATGCAGAGTACATCATGAGAAATGCTGGGCTGGAAGAAGCACAAGCTGGAATCAAGATTGCCGGGAGAAATATCAATAATCACAGATATGCAGATGACACCACCCTTATGGCCGAAAACCAAGAAGAACTAAAGAGCCTCTTGATGAAAGTGAAAGAGGAGAGTGAAAAAGTTGGCTTAAAGCTCAACATTCAGAAAACGAAGATCATGGCATCTGGTCCCATCACTTCATGGCA
>SJYQ01097111.1:65174-104712 GCA_006410935.1 Redunca redunca
TGAAGCCATGAAATTAAAAGACGCTTACTCCTTGGAAGGAAAGTTATGACCAACCTAGATAGCATATTCGAAAGCAGAGACATTACTTTTCCAACAAAGGTCAGTCTAGTCAAGGCTATGGTTTTTCCTGTGGTCATGTATGGATGTGAGAGTTAGACTGTGAAGAAGTCTGAGCACCGAAGAACTGATGCTTTTGAACTGTGGTGTTGGAGAAGACTCTTGAGAGTCCCTTGGACTGCAAGGAGATCCAACCAGTCCATCTAAAGGAGATCAGTCCTGGGTGTTCATTGGAAGGACTGATGCTAAAGCTGAAACTCCAATACTTTGGCCACCTCATGCAAAGAGTTGACTCATTGGAAAAGACTCTGATGCTGGGAGAGATTGCGGGCAGGAGGAGAAGGGGACAACAGAGGATGAGATGGCTGGATGGCATCACTAACTCAATGGACATGAGTTTGAGTGAACCCCAGGAGTTGGTGATGGACAGGGAGGCCTGGCATGCTGCGATTCACGGGGTCGCAAAGAGTCAGACATGACTGAGCGACTGAACTGAACTGAACTGAACTGAACTGAAAAGATGTGAGTTGTGCATCCGAAAAATCCATTCAAAGAGCAAGCTAAGCAGAAACACCTGAAAAGCTTATTAAAAATATGGATGCTCAGGTCCCATTATTGAGTCTATTTTAGCAGATCTAGGATTGAGACCAGAAGTTTGGGAGAGATTTTCACCCTTAAATCCAACTCCATAAGAACTACAATACCATTATTCCAGTGGGTTTTGATTTTATGAGAAACCCAAACTGCCTTTGTGTTCCCAACCATTTAGTTCTCAGGCTGGGCTGTAGATAGTCTGCAGGTCATTGTTCTTTTCCCAGCACATCCTTCTTCCTGCCCTGCCTTTCCTGTTCAGCTCACTGTGTACTTCTCAGCCCCTTCACCCGTGCTGATGCCAGAACAACAGAGTAGGCAGACACGAGGTCACATCCAGTTTCTTTTTGTTCTCCCTCTGCTTGCGGTGCTCAGCTGGACACGGTGATGAGGTTACTACAGGATATTCCCACTAGTCAGGCCCTGCCTCACAGGAAAAGTCAAGAAGTTTTCAGCAATGATCATGTTTTTGAAAGAAGGGTCAAAAGGTCAAGGGTAAGGTTTATAGTAAAAATTATGTCAGTGGTTCAGCTAGGAACTCAAAGTATATGATGAGGTTGAAGGCCCACCTGCTGGTGCATGTACCTTATTCCTTTGCAGTGTCTCTTAAAACACCTTTTGTGGAAGTACTCAGCCACCTTGGAAGTTCAAAAACCACAGGGTGAAATGTTCATTGGTGAGGATGCTACTTTCAACCCCTCTCCACAATGTCTTTATCTGACCTTCAGTCTGGGAAGGAGAATGGAACCTCTCTATAGTAAAAAGGAAGCCCACAAGCCAGTTCTCCAGGTCCTGCAAACCCGTGGGCAGCCTCCTTCTCTGTGGTTTCTTCTGAATTCTAACCTGCTGCATTTCCCCAAAGAGAGGGTACTCTCTGTTCCCAGTGGAACAGCAAGATCCTTGCATTATTCCTAGACATTGAGACAATTGCAGATCCTGCACTAACTTCAGGGAACAGAGACTTCCTGGTCTTCTGATACATAGAGAAAGCTTCCAGCCAGTGTTCCCACAGGATTCTGTATCGGTACAACACCCGAAGGCATACGAACAGAACTGACCTTCTCCATAGCACCGCTTAGACCCACAGGCAGGCATTCGGATCCTTGCGGCATCTGGATGTGTATACAGATCACATTCTGGCACAAATCTGGTTGTGTGCCAAGGCAGCCTGTTGGCTGGGAGCAAGACCCTACACTTGCTATGCTGATTTTGAACCCAGTTTTGCCTCTTTCTAGCTGTACAAATTGGGCAAATTACTTCTCAGCCTTAGTTTCATTCTATAATAAATAGGGTTAATAGTATTCCCATCATAACTTTAAAGGAGGTGTTATGCACAAAAACACCTATTCCAGTATGTACTCTTGGTGGAAGTAACATCCTCACCAATGAATATTTAACCCAGTGGTTTTTGAACTTTCAAGGTGGCTGAGTACTTCCAAAAAGGTGTCTTAAAAGACACTACAAAAGAATAAGGCAAATGCATCAGGCATGATGGGCTTGCCAACTAACCCATTTCAAGCAGAATCAACTCAGTTCAGTTCAGTCACTCAGACGTGTGCAACCCTTTGCAACCTCATGGACTGCAGCACCTGTCTGTCACCAACTTCTGGAACTTTCTCAAACTGATGTCCATTGAGTCAGTGATGCCATCCAACCATCTCATCCTCTGTTGTCCCCTTCTCCTCCTGCCTTCAATCTTTCCCAGCATCAGATTCTTTTCTAATGAGTCAGTTCTTTCCATCAGGTGGCCAAAGTATTGGAGCTTCAGCATCAGTCCTTCCAATGAATATTCAGGGTTGATTTCCTTTAGAATTGACTGGTTTTATCTCCTTGCAGTCCAAGGGACTCTCAAGAGTATTTCCCAACACCATAGTTCAAAAGTATCAATTCAGCCTCTTCAATAAATGGTGCTGGGAAGACTGGAGAGCTACATGTAAAAGAATGAAATTAGGACACTTCCTAACACCATACACAAAGATAAATTGAATGCATTAAAGACCTAAATGCAACACCAGAAACTATCAAACTGTTAGAAGAAAATGTAGGCAAAACACTCAATGGCATAAATCAAAGCAAGATCCTCTATGACCCACCTCCTAGACTAATGGAAATAAAAACAAAAGTAAACAAGTGGGACCTGATTAAACTTAAAAGCTTTTGCACAGCAAAGGAAACTATAAGCAAGGTGAAAAGACAACCTTCTGAATGGGAGAAAATAATAGCAAGTGAAATGATTTATAAAGGATTAATTTCCAAAATATATAAGCAACTCATATAGCTCAATACCAGAAAAACAAACAACCCAATCAAAAAATGGGGGAAAGACCTAAACAGACATTTCCCTAAAGAAGACATACAGATGGCTAACAAACACATGAAAAGATTCTCAACATCACTCATTATCAGAGAAATGCAAATCAAAACTACAATGAGATATCAACTCACAACAGTGAGAATGGTCATCATCAAAAAGTCTACAAACAACAAATGCTGGAGAGGGTTTGTAGAAAAGGGACCACTCTTCCACTGTTGGTGGGAATGTAAATTGATACAGCCACTATGGAAGACTCTATTGAGATTCCTTAAAAAACTAGGAATAAAACTACCATATGACCCAGCAATCCCACTCCTAGGCATATACCCTGAGGAAACCAAAGTTGAAAAAGACTCATGTATCCCATTGTTCATTGCAGCACTATTTACAGTAGCTGGAATATGGAAGCAACCTAGATGTCCAGTGACAGATGAGAGGATAAAGAAGTGTGGTACATATACACAATGGAATATTACGCAGCCATGAAAAGGAACGCATTTGAGTCAGTTCTAATGAGGTCACTTTGTTACACAGAGTGAAGTAAGTCAGAAAGAGAAAGATAAATATTGTATTCTAATGCATATATACAGAATCTTGAAAAATGGTACTGAAGAATTTATTGAAAGGGCAGCAATGGAGAAATAGACATAGAGAATAAATAGATGTATGGACCTGGGAAGAGGGGATGAGAGGGTGAGATGTATGGAAAGAGTAACATGGAAACTTACATTACCATTTGTAAAATAGATAGCCATCGGGAATTTGCTGTATGGCTCAGGCAACTCAAACAGGGGTTCTGCATCAACCTAGAGGGGTGGGGAGAGAGATGGGAGGGAGATTCAAAAGGAAAGTGATATATGTATACCTATGGCTGATTCATGTTGCGGTTTGACAGAAAACAACAAAATTCTGTAAAGCAATTATCCTTCAATAAAAAAATAAATAAATTTTTTAAAAGCATCAATTCTTTGGTGCTCAACTTTTTTTATGGATGAAATATGTTTTCTATATTAGCCTCCTTTGTAAGCGTCTATTTGAAAAAGGATTTCCATGCTAAGAAACATGCTTGAAAAGGGCTTTTCTATCCTCCTGAATTTATCTACTATCATTCCTAAACTCTTCTGTGTAACTGGGGACCTGAGGCCTAGTTTCTGAACAAAATCTGAGGGATAAGCTCCCCCTATAATAAGTTTCCAACACAGCTGGTTGGTTTCTGTCTTATTCCTTTACTGAGATGGTAAAGGGACCAATGTATCAGGTACCCTCGATGGCAAAACTGTACTCTTCTCTGAGGAAAGTGTCACACCTTCAATTAAGTTTGGTGATTCAGGTCACAAAGGGTGGAAGGAAACTGCCATTCAGGCCCCTGAACTGTGGCAAGAGGAACCCCAGCCAACTCTACCACTGCCCACCTTTAGTTGATTCATACCTGAGCACTTATTGTATAAATACTCAGAGAAAACCCAAGTTCTCTGGGGGAAATGCAAAGGAAAGGAATAGGAAAGACACTGTTGATTGCCTACTTGATGAACATTTCCCACCAAACCTTACCTCTTCTTTGCTTCATTGACCTAAAACAAACAGAAGGCCAGGTATCTCCCCAGCAAAGATGGGTTTTCTCGGAGTCAGCAGAGAATTGCAATTTGGGATCTGCAACCAGGGTGAGCCACATTGAGTCCCCACAGCACAAGGGAAGGAACATGCTCTTACAGAGGAGAAGAGGAAGGTGGGAGGCTGTAGCGAGCAAAGAGCCCTAAGTGAGTCCTCACCAAGAAAGAAGAGTCTTTCTTCTTCTCACTGGGCTCCGCTGTCATCTGGGGGCCCTTTCCTGGTCTCCCAACTCTCTTTAACTGAGGTTTCAGCGTATTAACTTTTTTATAGCTGGCAGGGCCCATGTCTCATTGTTGAGAGTAAAAATATCAGCTATGCACTTCCCCAGGCTTTCTTGTATTGAGGACATGGGAATGTGACCCACCCCTTCTGGAGGCTTGGGGAAAGGGCTTTCCTCTCTCTAAAAATCAGTGATATCTCTATGAAAATGCCCTTCTCCTTCATCATTTGCCAGACATTTGAAAAATGTATCCTCAAAACAACTTCATGAGGTGGTTAATAATATAGTCCTGATTTTACAGATGAGGAAACAAGGCTTAGAGAGAGAAATAACTCAACCAAGATCATATCTAATAGATGGCATGGCCAAGGTTTGAACACAGGCTCCTATCATAGGTTGAATTGCATGCCTCCCAAAAGTTCTGTTAAGGTCCAAATCCCCACTATCTCAGCTTATGACCTTATATAGAAACAGGATGTTTATAGAGGTTATCAACTTAAAATAAGCTCATTAGAGTGGACCCTAATCCAACATGACTAATATCCTTATAAGAAGGGAAACTTTGAAACCAGAGGAAGACAACACAAAGGGAAGATGATGTGGAGACCCACAGAGAGCAGACAGCCACATGGCTGGAATGATATGTCTGCAGCCAGAGAATGGCAAGGGCTGACAGCAAAGCCCAGAAGATGAAAGAGTTAAGAAGAGGTCCTGTCCTAGAGCCGTCAGAGAGAGGACGGCCGGGACGACACCTGAATGTCAGACTTCTAGCTGCTAGAAGTATGAAGCAATCAACGTCTATCGTTTCAAGCCACCCAGGTTTTGGTACTTCGTTACAGCAGCTCTAAGAAACAAATAGAGCTCCCAAACCCTTATATACCTTCTTACAATGCTCCCTGAAAGCATGCAAATTTAGACATGTAGCTAGGAACATTGCTGGAATAGTGGAGACGATCCTGGATGATCTTGAAGGCACAAAAGTAGGGCCATGCAAATCATGTGCTAGCGAGCCAGACTACAGTGGAGACCAACATGAACTCAATCTGCATTTGTCAAACTCTTAAGTATGGTCATAGGACCTTCACCAACAAGTCTCCCAACACCCTAAAAGGTTGGCATCTCTACCTGCAACAGGTGATGGAACTGGCTGGCCCCAAATCCCACAGCTGATAAAGGAGAGCAAGCCCTTAAATGCAGAGCTTCTGACCAGCCCCACTCTTCTTTCTGCCTGCAGATCCATCTTCAGGGACGCAGCTGCAGGAGGCGGGCAGATGTGAGAAGGAACACTCTGAAAGTACAGTATTTGTCTTATAAATTGCACTTCTTTGGCTCATGAGGACTGGGGAGTAGGTTTTTGTTTTAGATTTTTGTTTTTTAAGACTTAAATTGGTCGGTGTGGTCAGTTGCAGTTCCTCCCTTTGCTGTCTCAGAACACTCAAGGGTATCTCCCTGATGACCTCATCTCCCGCTTTTGTTACTGTGCATTCTCATGCAGTAGAGCTAATAGTTGTAACTAATTAACTTGAGAATTGCCTTGAGATAAAAACAAAAGTGCTTACGATACAGAATTCAGTGGCTTGGATGTAGGCTGAAGAACTTGTCCCTTAAGGAAATCCCTGAACTTTGTCTTCCAGCCATTGGCACCTCTGACATCATCAAGACTGTGATCTCGAGACTCTTGCTTTTCACTTGAGCAGATCTGTGGGTTCTCCCTCTACTACCCTGAAGAACTACCTACGTGAAAGTCCTCACTTTCTTTCCACATACTAGGGATGCAAAGATGCCTTAAAAAGGCATCACGGATCTATCACCACACATTGTCCAACTGATGGTAGCTCAGAAATGAAGAAAATAGAAAGTGATGAATCAAGCTATAAGTTCCAAGATGGTGAACTCCAAGAGGAATGAAATACAGCATCTGGAATTGCCTTTCTTCACCCTTCTAGAATGAGGGATTTTTGCAACTTCCTTTGTGTCACATTTCTCACGTAACCCTGCCTGATACCTCAAGCTTCCATACCTCACACCTAAAACTCTCCACACACTGGCCCTAATTTCACTCCAACCAGATTCCAACCACCCACCTACATGAAACATCCATTCGACCCCAATACTCCAAAGTATGTTTGGCACTTTTTTTTTAATCTTCCTGTCTCCTTGCTCTCAGGACCTTGCCACCAGAATCCCATCACAGTCTAATGTACGTGCAAAGGGACCCATCCTCCAGTCCAAAGGGTCTAAATTGCCTGCGCAGGTACTGACTTTATCAGAAACACCTGAAGGACAGAGATTCCTGAGCCCTGATCCCAGGTGATTTTGAGACACAGCCAAGTTTGAGAACCTAAAAGCCCAAACTCATTCACTCAATATAGGACTCCCCTCTGTACCATCCTAAGGCATGGAAGTCAGCACCTGCCTGAACATTCTGGTATGATCTTGAATTGCATTTTTTAACAGTGCTATTTGTTAAAAATTTCTGCCATATGTTTAAGACAGTATCATCTTCTTCTCTGCAAATCCTACTATTTGACCTAATTCTGTCATGAGAATCACCCAAAAGAAATCCAATAACTCTTCCTAATAGCAGTTGTTCAAATGTCTAAAGATAGATCTCACCTCCCTCTCACTTCCCTCATCCCTTCCCCATCAAGTCTTCAGTTTTCTGGCTAAACAATTCTAATTCCTTCACATATAGATCATAGTTTATCATCATCCTCATTGTTCTTGCCATAGCTCCATGAGACAAGTACAGTTAGTTATTTCCATTGCCTGCATGAAGAAACTGAGGTTATGAGAAATTTAAGTAACTTCCCTATAGTCGCACAGTAGGTGTCAGAGCTTGGACCTGAGCAGGTCTGTCTGATTCCAAAGTGGATGGCCTTAACTGATACGCAGCCACCAACTTGTTCATTATTCTTTGGACAGTCTCCAATTTTAATGTCTCTCATTAAATGTGATATCCAGAATGGGATGAAATGTTTGTGAACGTGTCTGCCTAGCACAGAATACAGAGTTCTCTTACTGTCCACTGCAAACTTCTGTTAATACAGGCCAAGATAATCTTAGTATTTCTTGTCAGTTCTATCACATGATTCACTGATATCAAAATCCACAAGGACTTTTGTAAAATCAGGCATTATTTCTATTGCATTAATTGCCTATAATGGGATTCCTCTCCCCATCTACTGCATCTAGGGAGGGCTTGGAGTGGGGCCCTCATTCCATTTCTCAGTGCCCCCGCCCCCTGGGCTAGAGGGCTGCACCTTCTTTGGTCCCCAAATAAGGAGCAAATTTTCTCTGGAAAAAAATTAAAAATTGCCTGTTATAAGTAAATCAAAGAACTATGGACCAGAAATGCAGGTGTGGATACAGTGTTAGATAGGGCACACCCTGATCTCAAAGGAGCAAAGAAAAGAAAGGGGATAGGAGTAGAAGAGATGATAGAACTGGTGCCTGGCCACATCGCTAGTGTTATAAAACTATCAAGCACAGAGATCTTCAGTTCAGTTCAGTTCAGTCGCTCAGTCGTGTCTGACTCTTTGCGACCCCATGCATTGCAGCACGCCAGGCCTCCCTGTCCATCACCAACTCCCAGAGCTCACTCAGACTCACATCCATCGAGTAGATGATGCCATCCAGCCATCTCATCCTCTGTCATCCCCTTCTCTTCCTGCCCCCAATCCCTCCCAGCGACTCAATCCTTCTCCAACTTTGTGACTAATGTTACTTTGTGACTCTTTAACCTCTGGAGGCTGAGCAGAAAAGTCTATCAGATGCTTAAAGCTACCCCCCAATATGTCTTCTCCTGTGCCTGCAAATCTGATTTGTTTTAAACCTTAGTTGAGGATTTTCTATCTGTACTTAATTGTACCTTATATATTCATCTTGTGAGTTTTGGTCCATCTTCCTAAATTTTAAAAGTTACTACTTTTGTTGTTGAGCCTGATATTTCAAGGATCTGATTCTACCATGTCAATACTCCCAACTCTGAACTTCCCACAAATGGAATGAACATGCCTTAGAAGTCATTGATAAAAGTGTTAAAGAGAAATTGACCCCAGACATGAAGCATTGTGACAGAGATACAAGCTCAGGCTGGGAGTAGGCTGACCTGGCTTATTCCTCCCTGTCTGCCCAGAACACAACACAGGCCTCCACAGAGAGTGGTTGCTGTCAAGCTTTGCACTGGGTTGGCTAAAATATTCATTCAGGTTTTTCTATAATATTTTTTTGAAAAACTCAAAAGAACTTTTTGGCCAACTCAGTAGAAATCAACCAATTAAGATCCTTCTCCAGTTTCAAACTATAGAATATTAGAATATCTTTAACTGGAAAGGACCTTAAAGTCATTTAATTCAACATTCTCCCTTCATACAGTAAGAAAATAAAACCCAAAGAAGAACAATTATTTACCTCAAATCATCTCCTTAAAGGAAAAAAACAGATAAACATAAACAGCTCAATAGCCCAGGCTTCTTATTTTCTAAGTCAGAACACCTCCCAACACACCAACCAGCAGACTTACCAATGACACTCCCCAATTATGTGTGTTGACCCCATAACTGCGCTACTATCAAGCCTAATGGGATCCTTGGAAGCCCCCATTAAGGCAGAAGAAAGATCTTTTCCTTTTGACTTAGAGATCAAATGCTCCTGGGGGAATTCAAATAAAACCCCAGCTCTTTGGGTACTAAATTAGTCATCATAAGGGAAGACTCTTAACAGAGAGATCCAGAAAGGAGCTCTGGGGTTCTAGAGGGGAAAAACAAGTCTTCTATCATTACTTAGACACAGCACTGGCCTCCAAAGACGCTAGAGTGTCAGACCACATCAGAAGCCAGTGATGCCGTAGGTCAAGTGCTCTCTGTCCTGAATTCTGCTTTTCAAATCACAATGCATAACAGATGCTGTAGATTTTTGAGTCCCTGTAGAACGCCCCAGGCTGGTGCGTTACATCCTTTATTTTGAATCTTCAGGACAACTCTGAATGCTGGCTCTCATTCACTCATTTTCCAGATAAGGAAATAAAGATCCAGAGAAGTTTAATAACTTTCCAAGATAATAAGTGGAGAAGCCACTATGGAAGCCCAAGCATATCCATCTAAGTCCAAGGTTCAGCTTAAGGCAATACGCTTTCCACAGAAGCAACGTGCTTGCCCTCAAATCTGTCCTTGGTTATTTTGAGTTTGATCTCTACTAACCCCAGACAAGGGGGCAAGTGAAGAGTTAGTTCTAGTTTACCCTGAAAAGTGGGGATTTGGCCCCCACCAGAGGCTCTCTACAGCCTTTCCTGTCCGCTCCGCCAGACCATTCATTCTCCCAGTGGGTTCCTAATGTAGCCCACATTTGCAGCTTTCCTCCACAGGAACTCTCTGCCCTTAAGTGTTCTTTTAAGCATATTACAGAATCAAAAACAATAGGATTTCACGGATACTCTTAACTCATTCAGGACTATCACTGTGAGGGAGATGTCTAGGGATTTTTTCCTCATTAAAGAAATAGGTCATAAAAATGCACAAGTTGTATTTTTCTGGATACTCACAGAAGTTATTTGCTTAAACCACCTCATCTGTGATAGTTTATCATAGAACCCCTAGCCCACTAACGTGGCTGCGTAACTTCCACCGTAACAAGAGGCAGAATGCCTCCATCATTCTAAAAAGTTCTGCCTCTTTACAGTCAATCCTCTTTCCCCACCTTCAGCCTCTGGCAGCCATTGCCCTGTTTCTGTTCCTATAATTTTACCTTTTCCAGAACGTTATATGAACAGAATACAATAGAAAGCCTTTTGAATCTGGCCTTTTTTCACTTAGCATGATGCATTGTAACTCATCTATGTTGCTGAATGGATAATTATTTCTTTTTGATGAAAATATTTTGAGCGTATGTGAGCAAAAGAAAAGAGAAAGAGAAGGAAGAGGAATAGGATGTTGGTTTTGAGGAGCAAGGGGATGTTGAGTCAAGAATTAGGTATTTGAGGAATTGAATGTACTCAAAATATCATACAAATAATTAGTTTAGGTTTTTCCAAAATCTAATATAGATGAATCACTCTCTCCTTGGTCTTAGGTCAGAGCTGAGATAATCATATTTCTTAGTCCTTGGTTTCCTATTACCATTAGTCTGGGTGAGGACTCACGCCTTCTTAATTGTATTTATGTTTCTCAGTTTACTCTCTACGCCACTGCTGTTCTCCCCCCAAACTCTCTTCCTCTCTAATATGCTTATTGTATGTGCTTAGGTGTGTGAAGATCTTAAAAATCTATAAAGTGCTGATTTTTATATTCATGTCTTTTAAATGTAAGTAAAGGGTGTTATGATATAGAGCTTGAAATGTTTCTTTATCACTCAGTGCTGTTTTTAAGTTCTATCCTTGATGAGTTAATGTGTAGCACTTTGTAAATTGTAAATAACTCTACAATACTTGCTACTACTACTTTTAGAAATGGTAGTCATAATAATATTACTAGTAGTGGTAGTAATAATAATAATTATTCAAGAAATGTTTTTGAGCATCTACTTTGTTAAACTCTAGATATGGAGAAATGTATTTGTTTTTTTAAAAAAAAAAACACAGTTTGGGGATTTCCCTGATGGTCCAGTGCTTAAGAATTCACCTTCCAATATGGAGAATGTGGGTTTGATCCCCGGTCAAGGAACTATTAATAAGATCCCACATGACTCAGGGCAACTAAGCCCCTCACCACAACTAGAGAGGCTTGCACATGGCAATGAAGACCCAGTGCAGCCAAAATAAAAAACGTTCTAAATGTACTGATTTTTTTTTTAAACAAAAAAAAGAAGACAGCTCCTTATGAAGAAATATGGAAAACAAGTAAGTCCATAATTAGCTATATAAATATGATGGTAATAATCTCAAAATTGTAAAGAACTAAGTATTATGAGTTTTTAACTGGAGGGCCCAACCACATCTTGAGACTAGGGACTGCGTCTCTGAGATGAGGGTGCTTTAGCCAACTTTTTGCCCCTTAACTAGGGCTCCTATACACTTAAGTCACATATATTGTGCATATACCAGCGGGTTTTGCATTTTCTTCAGACAGGCAAGTTTGAACAAAAGAAATCTAGGCCTGAGCCGACTTAAGTCACATATATTGTGCATGTACCAGATGGGTTTTGCATTTTCTTCAGACAGGCAAGTTTGAACAAAAGAAATCTAGGCCTGAGCTGCAGAAAACTGGCTCCAGTGACTGCCAGTGCCAGTCCAGTGAGTGGCAGAGATGAGTCAAAGCTGGATGACCTAGAGATGGCAGCGCGACACAGGTGACGAAAGTAAGAGTACTGGAGTGGGTTGCCATTCCCTTCTCCAGGGGATCTTCCTGACCCAGGAATTGAACCCAGGTCTCCTGCATTGCAGGTAGACTCTTTACTAACCGAGCTATGGGGGAAGCCCTTATCTTGCATTATTTTCCATTTAATGTGAAGTAGGAAGGAGGAACAAATAGGAAACAGTCCAAAAACAGGGAGCCTATACAAGAGTGTAAATCAGTTCAGACAGCATGCAAATCCCAACTCTCCATTTCCATTACTCTCAAGGTCTGCTTGTGGGTTAATGGCATTTACAAATGTTTTCCCTTTGTGATAGATCCTGATAAAGAACTTCAGAGCTGTCAACAGGATTTTGTTTTTAATGTAAGCCTTTGTAAACACTGTTCTTCATTTAGAGAGCAATTTTGTAGTTTCTAGTAATGCAGATGTATGTGAAAAATGCCTGGTTTATCCTCTCCCAATCTATTCCTAGCCCATGAACTAATCTCTTAAAAATCGGTGTTCTTGTGTTAGAGAAAACCACTACAGTATAACTGCTTGCTGATCTGCAATCCTCGGATAGGAAATCTGAAATTGCAGACTATTATGTAAGAATCATCAAAATGCCTGAGGTTTAAGAGTGTCTGAAAGACTAAAGGTCATAGTCTATGTTGAATGTATTCTGAAAGCCCCCTCAATTTGCCTTATTTAATATGTTGATATGGGTGGAGATTTAACACCAAGATAACTAAAAAGTAATGAAATTTCTCCTCAAATCTCAAAGAGTAAATTCAAATTATTATGTTTTAGTCCCACTACCTTACTGTATAAATGATTCATTGCAAAAAACATTTATTGACCTTTCCTACTCTATTCAAGAGAGAAACAAAAATTAACAAAACATAGACTTAAACAGCCACAGTTGGAACTTGCCTGGTGGTCTAGTGGTTCAGAATCCACCTTTCAATGCAGGGATGCAAGTTTTGACCCTGATCAAAACTCATGGTCTAGAAATTCATGCTACGGGGCCAACTAGTCCACAGGCCACAACTAGAGAGCCCACATGCCTCAGTGAGTGCCCATGTGCTGCAATTAAGACCCAGGCAGTCAGCTAAGTCACTCAGTCACGTCTGACTCTTTGTGACCCCATGGACTGCAGCACACCAGGCTTCCACGTCCATCACCAGCTCCCAAAGATCACTCAAACTCATGTCCATCGAGTCAGTGATGTCATC
The DNA here is from genome assembly GCA_006410935.1 of Redunca redunca. Taxonomy (NCBI): domain Eukaryota; kingdom Metazoa; phylum Chordata; class Mammalia; order Artiodactyla; family Bovidae; genus Redunca; species Redunca redunca. The sequence continues at coordinate 78,472 of SJYQ01097111.1, forward strand.
CAACCATCTCATCCTCTGTCATCCCCTTCTCCTTCCACCTTCTATCTTTCCCAGCATCAGGGTCTTTTCAAATGAGTCAGCTCTTCACATTAGGTGGCTAAAGTATTAGAGTTTCAGCTTCAGCATCAATGAATATTCAGGACTGATCTGCTTTAGGATGGGCTGGTTGGATCTCCTCGCAGTTCAAGGGGCCCTCAAGAGTATTCTCCAACATCGCAGTTCAAAAGCATCAATTCTTCGTTATTCAGCTTTCTTTAGAGTCCAACTCTCACATCCATACCTGACTGCTAGAAATACCATAGCTTTTACTAGATGGACCTTTGTTGGCAAAGTAATGTCTCTGCTTTTTAATATACTGTCAAGGTTGATCATACCTTTTCTTCCAAGGAGCAAGAGCCTTTTAATTTCATGGCTGTAATCACCATCTGCAGTGATTTTGGAGCCTAAGAAAATAAAGTCTGTCACTGTTTCCATTGTTTCCCCATCTATTTACCATGAAGTGATGGGACTGGGTGCCATGATCTTAGTTTTCTGAATGTTGAGTTTTAAGCCAACATTTTCACTCTCCATTTTCACTTTTGTCAAGAGGCTCTTTAGTTCTTCTTTGCTTTCTGCCATAAGGGTGGTGTCATCTGCATATCTGAGGTTACTGATACTTCTCTAAGCAATTTTGATTCCAGTTTGTGCTTCATCCACCCCGACATTTCACATGATATACTCTGCATGTAAATTAAATAAGCAGGGTGACAATATACAATCTTGACATACTCATTTTCCTATTTGGAACCAGTCTGTTGTTCCATGTCCAGTTCTAACTGTTGCTTCTTGATCTGCATACAGATTTCCTAAGAAATCAGGAGATCAAGGAAGATCAGGATATCAGGAATGGTATGGATCTAAAAGAAGCAGAAGATATTAAGAAGAAGTGGCAAGAATACACAAAAGAACTACAAAAAAAAGATCATCACGAGCCCAATAACCACAATGGTGTGATCACTCACCTAGAGCCAGACATCCTGGAATGTGAAGTCAAGTGGGCCTTAGGAAGCATCACTACGAACAAAACTAGTGGAGGTGATGGAATTCCAGTTGAGCTATTTCCAGTCCTAAAAGATGATGCTGTGAAAGTGCTACACTCAACATGGCAGCAAGTTTGGAAAACTCAACAGTGGCCACAGGACTGGAAAAGGTCAGTTTTCATTCCAATCCCAAAGAAAGGCAATGCCAAAGAATGTTCAAACTACTGCACAATTGCACTCATCTCACAAGCTAGCAAAATAGTGCTCAGAATTCTCCAAGCCAGGCTTCAATAGTATGTGAACCACAAGCTTCCAGATGTTCAAGCTGGATTTATAAAAGGAAGAGGAACCAGAGATCAAATTGCCAACATCCATTGGATCATTGGAAAAGGCAAGAAATTTCCAGAAAATCATCTGCTTCTGCTTTATTGACTACAACAAAGCCTTGGACTATGCAGATCACAACAAACTGTGGATAATTCTTGAGAACCCTGGCAACCAAAATAAATAGTTTTTTTTTTTTTTTTTTAAGAGAGAGAGAGCTGTAGTTCTTAACCTCAAGTCCTTACATGGGCTTCAAGTGATGCTTTTATAAACATATTGTTATTAAATATTTATACTTCTAAATCCACTGGGGGAAAAATAGGGCTTAAAAACTTTCATCAGATTCTCAAAGGCACCAGTGACTTCAGAATATTTAAGGGTGCATGCATGGGATGCATGCATGATCAGTCACATAGTCGTGTCAGACTCTTCATGACCACATAGACTGTAGCCCACTAGGCTCCTCTGTCCATGGGATTTTCCAGGCAAGCATACTGCAGTGGGTTGCCATTTCCTCCTCCAGGGGATCTTCCTGACCTGGGGATTGAATTCAAGTCTCCTGCATTGTTGGGCAGATTCTTGACCACTGTGCCACCTGGGAAGCCCCAAGTCATGGGATAAGTCATATATAGAGACTGAATGATAAATTGTTAAATGTGAAATGTACTTTAAAGCCATCCAGCCTTAATTAGTCTTCAGTTTACAAATGAGAAAACTGAGATGCCACAGGGGAAAATGACTTACCCTAACTGCCAGATAGCACTAGGACATGGGCCACATCTCTCATTCTGGAGCTATCTATGGCTATGACTCAGATAAAGTGAGATAAGTAACAGGAAAGAACTACAGAAGAAATGGGAAAGACTGCATCTGTTTTAGAGTGTCAAAAAAGACCTGATGAGGGATGTGACCTTTGAAATAGTCTCAAATGATAGATTTTGAGACATATTATTGGTAAGGCTAAGGTGAGAGTAGATGAAGTATGAATGTCATCTGGGGAAAAGAGAAACTGGAAAAATAAAGTTAGGAACACATGAATCTGTGTGTGTGTGTGTGTGTGTGTGTGTGTGTGTAGAAGAATAGGAGGCAAGATTGGAAAAATAGGCACTGGCCCTATTGTGAAAGGTGTCAGAAGTAGAAAGAGAACAGATACATCTTGTACAACACAAGTTAAAAAATCCACCAAGTACTACATATCCCCATATCACATTTCCAGACACTTCTGTGGATGCTCACACTTTCTCAGCACTAGTAAACACTCATAAAAGTTGCTGGTGGGACTATTTTGTTGTTGTTCAGTTGCTCAGTCATGTCCGACTTTTTGAGACTCCATGGACTGCAGCATGCCAAGCTTACCTGTCCTTCAGCATCTCCCAAAGTTTGCTCAAACTCATGTTCATTAAATCATTGATGTCATCGAACCATCTCATCCTCTGTCGTCCCCTTCTCCTCCTGCCTTCAATATTTCCCAGCATCAGGGTCTTTTCCAATGAGTCACTTCTTCCCATCGGATTGCCAAAGTATTGGAGCTTCAGCATCAGTCCTTCCAATTAATATACAAGGATTGAATTACTTCAGGATTGACTTAGTTGATTTACTTTAGGATTGACTGGTTTGATCTTCTTGCAGTCCAAGGGACTCTCAAGAGTCTTCTCCAGCACCACAGTTTGAAAGCATCAATTCTTCGGCTCTCAGCCTTTTTTATTTATTTTTTTTTTTAATTTGTTTTTTCAGATCCAACAGGATGGATCCAAAAAGATGGATGAAATGATTCATCAGACACTATGCTACTTCACATTATAAAAATCATAAATTTCTTACAATAAAGATCATTTATTACTAAGCACAAAATATCCACTGTGTAGGTAGAAAGAGTGGAGAAGGCAATGGCAACCCACTCCAGTACTCTTGCCTGGAAAATCCCATGGACGGAGGAGCCTGGTAGGCTGCAGTCCATGGGGTTGATAAGAGTCGGACACGACTTAGCGACTTCACTTTCACTTTTCACTTTCATGCATTGGAGAAGGAAATGGCAACCCACTCCAGTGTTCTTGCCTGGAGAATCCCAGGGACAGGGGAGCCTCGTGGGCTGCTGTCTATGGGGTTGCACAGAGTCGGACACAACTGAAGTGACTTTTGTGCTGAAACAAGGCAGGTTCCAAATATTCCAAATATACAATTTCTCGCTGCAATTTAATAAACCTATAACCTATAAACCTAGCAGATTTCTGCGTAATTAATCAGCGGGTTACTGCAGGATTTTTTTTCCTGTCGGAAAGCCAAAAAGCTCATACATTTATATATAACTACAGATCTCCTTTGTTCCCCACTTGAATGTAAACTTCTGTAGAATACAGTGGTTTGCAAAAAGCAACAGCTCAATAAACATTATTTGAATAACTCAGGCTCTCTCCTCTGGTCCCCACCCTACCATATGCACTTTACTATCAACAAATAGCTGTAGGCAAATAGCTCTGAGTCGATCCATCCCCCATCCCTGAAGAAGTAAGAGTCAAGTATAATCACCTGAGCAGAATCTCTTTTATTGAAAAGAATTATCACCTGATTCCCTTGAATACAATCAATTCAACGAATCCCTTAGGCTTTCCCGGGAGTTCGTAAAGATACATGAGGGGCCAGGAACTTTACTGGCCACTGTGACCTTATTTTGGTGACAAATCTCCTTTGGTAAAAGAAGCTGCACGCGCAGAGCCAAATTCCTTCTCATCTACTGTTGTTTCTCCTCCATGCCTCCCACCCTTGAGCCCACGAAAGCTGAAGGACACTCCCACAAAGTGAGCCCCTTTCTGGCAGCTACCCCCAGCACCCCCTTGGCTTGGAGTTGCTCCCATCCCTGTAATTGAAACTCAGCCTTCCAAGACCCACAGAAATACCCTTGTTGGTTCTTAAACCATACACCCTCCCTGGACCGTGAGAAGCTCAGGTGTTAGAAGTTGCTTTTGGATGATTCATTTCTTTAGCTCTGTTCTGAGTCCAGCTGGTTGAGTCGCTTTACAATGATGCTGTTGATTTTCTTCAGATCATCTATGTCCTTTCCTTCAGCTGCTAGTCGTCTTGACACGTCTTCCATCTTGTTTTCGGTTTGAACTTAAAAGTGAAAAATAGACAGCGTTATGCTTGTTTCCAGCGTGTTCCATCGCGACTCATCAGAGCTCATGGGGGTGTTCAGCTGGGAGCTGAGATGCCGTCTTGGCAAATCCTCTGCTCCAATAGCCCATGTAGCCCAGAGGCCCGGGAGAGAAACTACTGAAGTTTCCTATGAAGTGAATTATTTTTACAACCCTTTTGTGCCAGACTTGACTACCTTTGGCAGCCCTGCTCAGATTTTGGCTGAGAAATACATTGTGTGAACAACCACAGGAAAACTGCTAGTGTCTGATAATCCCGGAGAAGGGGTTGTTGTGTTGTCTCATTCTGAGACCTGTTCTCAGCAAAGGTTTTTCACTCTTCATTTGGGAGGTGAGATATTTTGGGTTCCAACCCATAGGTCTCCTGGTTCTAAATTACCAGTCCGTAATGAATGCATAATAATAATTCTCCCCAGCCATTCTGAGAGCAGAGAGACCATATTTCCAAAATAAATAGAACCCCTGGGTATTGAGTAAGCCAGGGAGTGGAGCACTCTGAGGCCNAAATAAGCAGGGTGACAATATACAGCCTTGATGTACTCCTTTTCCTATTTGGAACCAGTCTGTTGTTCCATGTCCAGTTCTAACTGTTGCTTCCTGACCTGTATATAGGTTCCTCAAGGGGCAGGTCAGGGGGTCTGGTATTCCCCTCTCTTGAAGAATTTTCCAGAGTTTACTGTGATCCACACAGTCATTACACATAGAGGATGTTAAATAAGTCTGGTATTCCCCTCTCTTGAAGAATTTTCCAGAGTTTACTGTGATCCACACAGTCATTACACATAGAGGATGTTAAATAAACTATGACACCTTCTCAAGATGGAAAAAAAAATGATCATTGTACTGTAGAAGAGTTATTAGTGGGGAAAATGCCTGTGACATATTCTGAATTTTTTACTTTTGACTATTTCAGCTTCCCTATTATGTTTTTCTCAAATGAGAAGCCAGAGATTTTTAACTTGCCTGTGTGCCTTATTTGCATAGGAAGCCCATGACACATATTTAGAGAAATAAAGAAAGTTGCAGAGAAGTAAGTTTACTATCATTCTTAAAAAAGACATGTGAATAGATCTGTAAACTAAAATGATATTCATCAAAAAGTTAATAATGGTAACCCCCACTTATGAAATTAGCTTTTAAAAATTCTTGCTGTTTTTCTATGATTTCTACATTCAAAAAAATACGTGATCATGTCTTAAAATTTTTCACTGGAGTAACAAGTGATCATTTTAAAAACAAAGCAATACAGGTGTTATTTTTTAACAGATTGCAATCCTTCGGGTGTGATTGTTTTTGACTGAGGAAGTTAACCTCGCCAGGTTGGTTTTGGACCTCCTGGCCTGGTTTCTTCTCTTTTGTAACGCGCATCCAAATGTCACACACACGTCCCTTTCTACTCCTTTCCTACCTTATTTTGAAGACTTATTTTGTCTGGGATAATTTATGTAGGGGCTTCATTTATCTTTTCGCTTACCTATTAAACAGTTTGAAGATTCATACCAAACACACATTCAAAACCTACTAAGAAAGCTACTTCTGGTTTTGTCAAAAATTCCACAATGACACAGATGACGCTGAGTGATCAGCTAGTAAAGAGAGAGAAGAGGAAGAAGGCTTGACTCTAACTTGCCCTGAGGTCCTTCCAGCCAGACAAGTGTTTAAACAGGGAACTAATGGGGTCACACCAGAAGGCAAATTCCCACAATGCCACGCTGGTAGATATTTTTAGAAAACCAGGGTTCTGCTATTGCCCTCAAAAGGGACAATACTGCTGTTGTTATTGTTGCTGTTCACTTGCTAAGTTGCAAATGACTCCGTGACCCCAGGGACTGCAGCAAGCTAGGCTTCTCTGTCCTTCACCATCTCCCTGAGTTTGTTCAAACTCATGTCCATTGAGTAGGACATAACTGTAGATTATTTCAAATGTCACCCAATGAAGATCCATACCACTGCCATGCTTAAATAGTCTTGACCAACTATTCTGAGCATCTGTGGAAATTACTATTAAAACCTGTTGTTCAGTTGTTCAGTCGCTCAGTTGTGTCTGACTCTTTGCAACCCCATGGACTACAGCACGGCAGCTTCCCTGTCCTACACCATCTCCAGGAACTCGCTCAAACTCATGTCCATTGAGGCAGTGACACCATCCAACCATCTCATCCTCTGTAGTCCCCGTCTCCTCTCACCTGTTATCTTTCCCAGCATCAGGCTCTTTTCTAATGAGTTGGCTCTTCGCATCAGGTGGCCAAAGTATTGGAACCTCGGGACCTGTCATTAACAGTAGACTGGGTTAATACACTGTGGTGTATGTCTCCACACTAGCAGGGGAAGAAGGGAGTGATGGGGGCTCCCGGGAAGCTGGTCACATTCTGTTTCTTGTTCTCAGTGCTGGCTATAAGGGTATATTCAGCTTCTAAAGATTCATTCACTGTACATATGTGACCATTGTAGTATATATGATATTCTTCAATAAAAGTTTAAAAGATAAACCCACCTGGGTACCACTAATATCATCCCCAGAGCAAGGATCTTCAGTTGGATCAGTGCTGAACTTGCCAAGAGATGTGTAGGAAAATGTATATGCTTTGCATGTTCACTTGAGAGTGAAAGGAAGGGAGAAGCAGAGTGGAAAATAGGAGAGACCTATGCTTGGAAACCAAGTTGCATGGCCTCATATTCTGAGGAACTGTCCAGGTGGTGTGTTTCAGAGAAGAGGGTGGGTGACCACGTGGGAACACAGCCTCTTACCGCAGCCTTCACCTGCGGTAGATTGCTGAGCATTGCACTTTTCATCTCTGAACTTCAGGTTGGGCCAGCTACAAAAAGAGGATATTTTATATTACTAACCATGACCTAGGCTTCCACGATGGTGCTAGTGATAAAAAAAAAAAACAACAACCAGCTGTCAATGCAGAATATGTGAGAGATGTAGGTTCAATCCCTGGGTCGGGAAGATCCCCTGGAGGGGGGCATGGCAACCCACTCCAGTATTCTTGCCTAGAGATTCCCATGGAGAGAAGAACTAATAGCTTTGCTTTCACTGGGTGATAAACGAAAAGACATAATTTGTGGGGGAGTACTGAAAAAATAGGCAGCAATGATTGACAGAATCATTTTTCTTATTAGAAAGCAAAGTTAAACATTCATAGGTGCCTCTCGGGTCACTCAGGACATACGCTGAATGGCGACAAAGCCCGTTTTCCAGCACAGGATAGTCACTGTGGGAGGGGAGCACTTGGAGCAGAAGAGCTGGAGCTTTCTGTGGCTTCTGTGGTTTGTCCGGGTCATGGTCAAATCTCCACTAGAAGCTGAGAACATGTCCTACCTCACTTTCCTACATTCAATGCCAGGGATTCATGAGCCAACCTGAGAATTTCCTATTTCTCCATCCTGCGAGTTTTCCTTCTGGCATCACCATTATAACCCAGCTCCGCCACCAGCTTTGCTCTGCTCTTTATATAGACAATACTGTGTTTACACACACGTGTGTGTAGTCTAGAGGTGACAGCTGTTTTCAAACAAACTGGTAGTTTAACAGAATGTAGCAGGATTTCTATACCAGAAGTTCCCAGACTATGTTCTGTGGAGCATCTATACTCAGGGATATCATGCAAATTCCTTGACAAAAGGATAAGTGGAAAAATACACCGGGGATTGCTGAGTTTTCTCAAGTGTTTACTTTAGAACTTCTCAGACCCTTTGATAGGCACTATCAGTGTCCCAGAAAATTAAAAAAAAAAAGAAAAGAAATACTCTTAAATCTTTGTAGGAATAAATAGTAATTCCTCAGGCAGCTTAGTTTAGGAAAGCTGGTAAATTCCTTCTTTCAACAAGTATTTGTCAAATAGCTACTATGTGTCTGGCACTGTTCCAGGTACATGGAAAATACATATTTCTCAAAGCGTTTTTCAGAGCATTTTTATTTTAGTGGCAAGAGAAGAAAACAAAGCAGTGAACAAGACAGCGTCAGTATGTGGTAAGAAGCATAAGAAAGAAATAGCTCGAGCCCAATTTAAGGACTCTTTGGGAAGCTATTTGAGCTGAGACTTGAAGGCAAAAATGAGTCAGCCACAGGAAGAGGCAAAAAGAAAACATTCTAGACAAACAAGAGAGCAAGTGCAAAGGCCCAAAGGCAGGAAGATCTTGGGCTGCTCAGGTCTGACCAGGTTGGTGGTGTTGGAGGACAGTGAGGGATGAAGACAATGGTGAAAAATGAGGTTGGGCAAGAGGCAGGGACTGGATCACATAAGGCCTGGTGGCAACAATCAGGAATTTGGATCTCAGTCTAAGGGTGATAAGAAACCCCTGGGGGGCTTTAGGTAGCAAGATGCTGCCAAGGGAGATGGAGAGGAGAGTGAATTAGAAATGTATTCTGAAAAAGCACACACATGTATAATTTGGTTATTTTATTATTTAATGTCAGCTTATTTTACGTTTCTCTTTCGATCTGATGGGGCCTACGAGGTATGGATTTCTGACTTGTGTTTGTGAACCACAGGTCTAAAACTGGGATCTTTTCTAGAGAGAGAGCAAATATTTGGGCTTGGCTGTTCACATATGTGTCCCCGGAGGCACAGTGGTAAAGAATCCGCCCACAATGAAGGAGACACAGCTTCAATCCCTGCATTGGGAAGATCCCCTGGAGGAGGAAATGGCAACCGACTCCAGGATTCTTGCCTGGAAAATTCCACGGACAGAGGAGCCTGACAGGCTACAGTGCACGAGGTCTCAAAGACTTGGACATGACTGAGCAGCTCAGCAACAACAACGACAGAAGTCATGTGTAGCCTCTGCTGCAATTACTCAGTTTTGCTATAGCCGTAGATGCCATGCAAATGAATGAGCATAGCTATGTCTTGATAAAACTTTACTTATAAAGACAGAAGGTAAACTGAAAAAAAAAAAAAAAAAGGAAATGCGTCCAGGTGGAGTGCCTATGGAACTCCCCAGTTACCGTCTGGACTTAACTCATGCTTCTGCACTTTGTCTGTGCTCTGCTCATCCTGTCTTTCTGTGGCTGTGAACCTCTGTTTCCTAACTCAACTGCAAGTTCCCTCTCACTAGGTCCTAAGCAGAAAGCAAAGAGTAAAATCCAGGGATCAAAAGGCCTGGGTTCCATGCCTGGGCTCACAGCGAGTGTGGGCAAGGCACTCACTTCCCAGGGCTTCACTCACTTCACCTGTAACATGAAACCATCACCAAGCCCACCACAGGTATCAGTTACCACCTCACTCCAAATGTCCCCACACCATTTTCAGGGTAATCACTCTTCCTTTCCAGAATTCCCATTGCATGATGACTTTTATGTCTTTCATTTCTCCATTATAGTGCTTAGTAAAAGACTTTGCATAGGGTAGATAGCTCTTCAATAGATACTGCTCCCAAACAGAAACTTCAAGAAACCACTAAGCATACCCTGGGCACTTCACTTACAACTCAAAGACCGGAAAGTCAACCAGACATCAGCTGATTTGTAAAGTAGCAAAAGAATGTGCTCAGCTAGGCATGAGAGGTTCAGATTTTAGTCCCTACTCTTCACCAGTCTGTTTTGTGACTCTGGCAGGCAAGTCTCTCTGGCTGTCTGGGCACTGGTTTCTAAAGAGAGAAGCCTAGCTCCATAGAAGGGAAGGCATTGAGAGGATGGAGAAGAGAGAGATCTGAAGGTGCTGGCCACTGACTGTGGGAGTGATGTGGTCACAAGCCAAAGAATGCTGGCACGTGCCAGATTTTCTCCTAGAACCTCAGTGACCAGAGCTGTGGTCCAGCCCTCAAAGGCTAACACTGCAGGGCAGCATTGGTGGTTGCGTGTCATCTGACTTGTCTGTCTTGATTGCTGGGGGGAGGTTGTCTGTCTGTTGAGGAGCTTGAGGCTTCATCTGGTTGCAGGCAAGGTAGACCGACCACAAGCTGCTCAGAAGGGTACGTCTTAGCCTGCTGCACCTACGTCAGACGGGTAGGCAGCTTAGACCCATCTTAGTTACCACTGGCCTTGTTGTGATCTATGATCCACTGTGAGATGGGATGCATGTAACTTATTAGCAATATTAAAATGTGGACTTTTGCAGATGATTTATTTTGTTCAATAAACTAGGGCAAGGGACTTCGCTGGCTGTCCAGTAGTTAAGACTTCACCTTCCAATGCAGGGGCTGTGGGCTCAGTCCTTGGACTAGGAGCCAAGATCCCACATGCCTCATAGCCAAAAAACCAAAACATAAAACAGAAGCAATATTGCAACAAATTCAATAAAGACTTTGAAAAACGATCCACGTCAAAAAAGAGAGAGAGAAAAGCTTAATGTGACTGGCTTCTAGAGACTCACACTACTTATATTCCACAAGAATAATTTGTAGGGAAAAAAAGAAACAAACAAACAAACATTTTATTCTACCCAGGCCCAGGTTGATTGTCCTTGCAATTTAGACTGGCAAAAGACAGACTCACAAGACTGAAACAGAGCGTTTGTTAACAGACGTATCATGCATACAGATGGGAGGGTTCAGTGATAAATAGCTCAAAAGGGAGGTTAGAATTTAGATTTGTTATAGCATCTTAGCAAAAGAACAACAAATCTGTAGAGATATGACAAGACGAAGAGGCCCTTCAAGTTTTCAGGGGCAGCAAATTGTGAGAAGGTAAATACATGGGGAAAACCAATGGAAAATAAGGGCTAGTTAGCAAAGTTTGTTACCTAGATTCCCCTGGTGCCATCTCAGGCTGCTAAGAGTCCAGAGTTGTCTCCAGTGATTAACAATCATCCTGCCCTTCTGAGTAGAGATGGGGAAGGCAGGGAGCTTTTCTTGTGTCTGCTTTTTCTCATTGCCTTTGGCACAAAATAATCCTATGTCAGAGTGGCCTATTATAAAGGGAGGCATGCTCTGAACCTCTTCAAATTAAAAATTAAATATGTTCTTTCTCAGAGTCCTTTGAAACATATATCTCCTCTAAGTTACAGAAGGAAAATGTAGCCTTTTGTCTTTATTTACTGCAGTTTGGGGGAATTGCCCTAGAAAGAAGAAAAGGATCAAAGTGAGATAAAAATCTTCATTTCTGTGTTGCTGACCCAGATCTAAACACTTGAGGCTTCTGCAATACGGAGGGTCAAGTTTCAAAGATCTCTATCTCTCTCATGAGCTCGATTGCTGTTTTGGAAAAAGTCAGCAGATCCTTCAGCTAACAAGTATTCTTCACGTTCAGGAACCAACCGCCAGCTTGACACCTGCTTCTGTCTTCCACACTCATCCCGCCCGCTCCATTCCACCTCCCACACCTCAGGAAGAGGGACACCTCAGGAAAACGTCCTCCTATAAATAGCTTAAAGAGCCAAGCAATAGATTAGAGGAATTGTAACAGGAGGTGAGAAAGGCACAGGAAATGGAAAAGAATTATCCTGTCCTTCTCATCACATTTCCTTACTTAAGTGCTAGAGGAAATACATGAACTTTGTACCAGGGAGAAAGGAAGAAAAGAACATTAACTGAGCACCTACTATGTCCCAGGCCTTTTCCTGGTTATTTTCACAATCCTGTGAAATGGATATTATTGTCCCCTTTAAAAGATATGGAGATAATACAAATATCCATGATGGGATGAAGGGATAAACAAAATCTGTTTTATATATATATATATATATATACACACACACACTGGAATTTTATTCAGTCTTAAAAAGGAATGAAATTCTGGTATATGGTACAACATAGGTAAGACATTAAGGCATTATTATGCTCGAGACTTACATATATAGGAAACAAATGAGTGGTTATCAGTGGAAAGAGGGAAGGGGAAGGGGCAATATAGGGATAGGAGATTAAGAGGTACAAACTATTATGTATAAAATAAGCTACAAGGATATATTACTCCACAAAAGGAATATGGCCAATATTTTATAATAACTATAAATGAATATAACTCTTAAAATTATTAATCACTGTGTTATACACCTATAATTTGTATAATATTGTACATCAACCATACCTCAATAAGAAAAATGTTAAGACATTATGCTAAGTGAAATGAATCAGACACAAAAGCACACATGATTTCACTTACATGAGGCACCTAATATGGATAAATACACAGAGCCGGAAAGTAGAATAGGTGTTGCCAGAGGATAAGGGGAGGGGAGAGCAGAGCTGTGGTTGGGTGGGTACAGGCTTTCTATTCAGGATGATGCAAGAGCTCTGGAAACGGAGCAGTGACCGTCGCACAGCATTGTGAATGCACTTCAGGCGACCAGGCCCCACACTCTAAAATGGTTAACGCCGCAACAACTCGTGTTATGTATGTTTTACTACAACTAAAAACAACAGTTATGGAAACTATGAGGTTCATCGTCCCAAATCACACAACCATTAGAGGGGAAGCCAGGGTTTGAATCCATTTAACTGACATGTGATAATTATTATGGGGAGAAGAAAAATCAGTAGATAGTAATAACACTAATTTCCAGACAAAGCGGAAGTTGCTACTGAGTAAACATTAGCTTTTCATGTCTACCCCAAGCTGATTTCCTGACCTCAAGTGGTTTTCCAGATGATGACTGGGTGAGTAGACTGTTAACTCATCATTCACTGAATACTATCTAACCACATCCTCCTAAGTCTGCTCTGTCAATGGCCTCATCTGCTGTGTTATCCCCTGGGTCAGCTCTGTTTGAGCTTTGAGAATAAAGAATTCAATGGGCTCCTAAAACCTACAAATGGTGGCTTTAATGAGAGTAAAATTAGCCCTTCCCTTTAGCCAGTATTGAAAGAATTTTGAGAAGTCACTAGACTGTAACTCTTATGCTCAGATTCATCTCCCACCTCAGGTATTTTGCGTGATATCTGGCCAATGACAATATTTGGAAATTTTTAATTAGCTGAATTAAAATTTGGAAATGTCCCCCCAAACCTCACAGGAGACACTCTATACAACCAGCCCATAGAGTGATTCTGCGTGACCCAAAGTCTTTCACGGCCATCATGGGTTCTGCTGCCGGTGATGGTGGTTTTGGCCCCTCACCCCACAGCCACCATCACACGACACACAGAGATTAACTCTACCTTTTGGTACTGTGTCCTGGACACACGACTCAAAGGACCACTGAGGAAGGCTGAAGTACTACACCCCTTCTTGGTAAGAATAATAGCTGACGTGATGTGCCTACAGAAGTGACACAACGTGAAGGGCCAACATAACATGTGAATTGCTGTATTCTTCCCCAAATATTTATCCTGAATGTCAGGAGGCCTCTAGACCTCGTCTCCAACTTACAGGGAATATTCAAGACAGAGAAGTAAGTTAAATCACACCACAACTATATAATGACCGAAAGTAAGACATTCCTCAAGACCAGTTGGCCTTCTTTCGGCAAAACATCAATTCCAATGGGAACAAGTGGGGGCCACTGGTCTAAATTAGGGGAAATTAAAGAACTAGAAAGGCATGATACACCATATAAACCTTCAGTGGCTCAAAAGAAGCTATAACATGGGCAATTAAGAACATCTGATTACAGGCTGGAAATTAGTTATTAGGGAACTACTATCATGTTATTATAATGATATAGTATGAAAGAAATCATTCTTAGTTTTTAGGGCACACATCCTGAGGTATGCAAGGCTAAAGTGTCACAATGTTTAACACTTACTTTCAAGAGGCTTAGCAAAAAAACAAAAAATGACACAGTCACACACATGTGCCTGTAAGAAAGCAAAGCACATTTAACTATTGTTAAATCTGGATGTTGGATATTTGGGTGATCATCGTACTATTCTCTCAACTTTTGTAACTGTTAGCACTTTTTCCAAATTAGAATTTATTTTAAAAAATCAAAATTAGAACAACAAAAAATAGCTAATGTTTACTGACTGTGTGCTATGTGGCAGGCAATGGTCTTTATATTCAGTTTATTTAATTACCATAACAGCTCTTTGAGATAGGTTGTAATATTCTTCTCATTTTAATGATGAGGAACATATTCAATTTACAGTACAGATCTCTCAAGCTAAAAGCATGGGGCTGTCTCAAGACCAACTCCTGATGGTGAATTATTCCACTTACAGTAAATGCCAGAAACAGACACGATGCAAGCTTCGAATGAAAGCCACCTGAATTCCGGATTATTTAGTGCTCTTCTGACTCGGGAAATTCATGTCTTTCATTTTTACCCCTTAAATATTCATTAATGCAGCTACTGATAGCGCTAAAGCTCAATCTCTTAGGAAGTTGTATATAATAAAACCACCTCAATCCTGCCACAATATTGTTCAGTTTTTAATTTAGGTGTCAATTCGTTCATTTTTGATAGTGAGAAGGGGAAGCAGTCAGCACACTCCTTCTACCTCCTCAACTAACAGCCATGGGGCTTGGAGGTGGGAAAGAGAATTCTACCTTTCTGGGCCCTTCTCTTGGGAAATGAAGAGTTTGGCCAAAAAAGTGAAAGAATAATCAGTTTCACAACCAATCTGTTCTGTTTTGTTCAATTATGGAATTTTTTAAACAAAGTTTCTCAGAGCTGAGCAAATCCTTCCCTTTAACATTTTATGGTTCTGTTTCAAAAGTGTCTTCGGCAACCACTCCCACGCCCCTTTTTTTTACCCACGGGTCTGTTTATCTGGTGACTAAGTGTAGAAACTCCTTGTGATCTGAGCCAAAAGATGCTAGGTTCAAACGTGGGCGCGTGGTGGGGGGACTTTCAATTGCAAGCCTGCCTCTCAGAAGAGAAATGGTCTGAAACACAAAGCTCAGTTGCAACCTTCCTCACTTCCTCAACTTTTTGTCCCCAGTAGCAGGGGATGCACTACATACACCCTAAATTAAGAGGAGACCACAAGAATTCTGCTCAAATCGGTTCTGTCTCCAAAACCGTCCAGCCAAAGAGCCTTTCCCTCTTAACAGTGGGGAGCATGACAGAAGCCAACTACTCCAAGTGGTTAGAGGTGATACGGATTCTAATCCTCTAACTGCATCCTCAAATGGGGTTGATTACTACAAGTTGTACACAGGTCTGCAGTTACCCCCACGTTTCAGCTGGAACTCTCGAAGTAAGCAGCAAAGCAGATGACGGTGCCCAAACCCCTCACCCGCCCACCTTCCATCCATTCTGTGGCTGCCAGCCCCCACCTCCCAGCACTCCCTCAGCATTTTCTTACTTAGGAAAAGGTTTTTTGTAAGAGTAACTTTGCATCGTGATTGATTTTTCGCCTTTCTTTCACACAAACACTAAATATGTATGTATCAAATGGAGGTATTTCGAACTTCTTTTGGAAGGAATTTAAAGTTGCCTCTATTGTCTGTTGCCATTGTTAGCTTTAAAGACACATGTAGTATATTGTCAACTGCAAGATGTAGCCATAAACTCAGAGCCACAGGGAATTTGGGGGAGTCCCAAGCTGGGTGCCGGGCTTGGGTGGAACCCTGCAAAGGCCTTACCCCACTTTCACTCTGCCATCCTTGCTGGGAGGCTGACCTCCCTCCCTCTGGCCGGGACTCCCAGCCCCAGTGTTTCTAAATCAGGACCAAAGGCAACAAAGTATAAACTCAACATTCCATTCCTTCTGCAAGAGAGCCATGTGAAAGGCTCTCTTGACAAGGGAAGGGAGGGCAGAGGTACCCGGCTGCCTGCTTTCAGGGCAAATCCTTCCGTCTCCCCACAGAAGAAAACTTTAAAAGGAGGCCGTTTAAGGCAATACATCCTACCCCCCAAAGGTGGTCCATGCACATTCGGCTACCAAACAGTTTCCTTTTTAAATAAGGTTGGGGAATATTGCATGTTACTGATTCTCAGAGATTCACGCTTCANCTTTATTTTGGGGGGCTCCCAAATCACTGCAGATGGTGATTGCAGCCATGAAATTAAAAGACACTTATTCCTTGGAAGGAAAGATATGACCAACCTAGATAGCATACTAAAAAGCAGAGATATCACTTTGCCAACAAAGGTCCACCTAGTCAAGGCTGTTTTTCCCGTGGTCATGTATGGATGTGAGAGTTGGACTGTGAAGAAAGCTGAGCACCAAAGAATTGATGCTTTTGAACTATGGTATGGGAGAAGACTCTTGAGAGTCCCTTGGACTGCAAGGAGATCCAACCAGTTCATTCTAAAGGAGATCAGGCCTGGGTGTTCATTGGAAGGACTGATGCTAAAGCTGAAACTCCAATACTTTGGCCACCTCATGCAAAGAATTGACTCATTGGAAAAGACCCTGATGCTGGGAGGGATTGGGGACAGGAGGAGAACGGGAGGACAGAGGATGAGATGGCTGGATGGCATCACCGACGCAATGGACGTGAATTTGGATAAACTCTGGGAGTTGGAGATAGACAGGGAGGCCTGGCATGCTGCGATTCATGGAGTCTCAAAGAGTTGGACATGATTGAGCAACTGAACTGAACTGAACAGTCTTATGAGAATAACATAAATGAAGGTATTGCTTGGCACCTGATGGGAGTCTGGTGAAAGGCAGTTGCCATTTATAAAAATGACCCTTTGTAGAGTGGAGGCTGTGAGGCATTTTCCAGATCCCCCTTTCAGAATAAAGGCAGGAATTGTTTCTCCAGCTGCTGAGAAGGCTGCTGGGAGACAGCCCTCCACTCACAGCCCTCTTCAGGAATGCTCCTGGCGGAAGAGAGCAGGGCAATGACGTGCCCTCTTAGGGCAGCAGTGGAGCAGCTGCGAACACCAAGCTCTGACCCTCTCAACCTTTTTGTGAGGGCTGCCTGAGCTTCAGAGCTTCCCATAGGCTGGCTACGGCTGCTGGCTGAGACCACCCTACAGCCCGCCTTCTCGCCCTCCCCAGGACCACTTGTCTACCCCCTTCCCACTCTGTTCCCCTTCTCTCTCTTCTACAGGTGCTAATCCAAGTGCACTCCCTAATAAAACTCTAGCACAACAAATTCTCACTTTAGAGTCAGCCTCCGGAGGACCCAGCCAACGCCATTGTGATTCTAACAGCCCACCTTCCATCAGGACTTGGATGGCAGGAAAGAGAGACAGCAGGGCTCAAAAAGCTTCAGCAAGAGCCAGATTTATGCATCTAATGAAGTAGGCGTTCCCCAAAGAAATGCCTCCGGTGCCGGGCAGACGTCCCCCGCGGCTGTCTCTGGCAGGTTCCCTCGGGCCGCGGGCTTGCACAGGGTGGCCCATCAGCGGCACCCAGGCAGCTGGACAACCACGAGGCTCGTCAGGTTCACCCCAGACTGTCTTCGGAGGCAGCTTGGGATGACACTGGGAATCAATATCTGGAACCAACCCTCCAAATGATGCTGATATAGGCCACCCGTGGCCCACTGTTGGAGAATCGACGCTGTAGACTTTTTCTCTTTTAGGCGTGGCAGGTCAGGTGCGCATGCGTGCTCAGCTGCTCAGTGTCCAACTTTTTTGACCCCACGGACTGTAGCCCGCCAGGCTCCTCTGTCCATGGGATTTCCCAGGTAAGAACACTGGAGTGGGTTGCCGTTTCCTTCTCCAGGGGATCTTCCCAACCCAGGGATCAAACCCAAGTCTGCTGTGTCTCTTGCATTGCAGGCAGATTCTTTACTGCTGAGCCATGGGGAAGGCCTGGATAACCTCTGTCCTAACTGCTCAGCTCCACTGTTGTGGCATGAAAGCAGCCACAGATAAGATGTCAGATAAAGGAGACGGGTGGACTGCAAGAAAACTTCATTTCGGGAAGCAGGCTACAGGCCACTTGAGGCCGCAGGCCACGCTTTGGCAACCCTCACCCTGACTCTTATTGTTCAAGGCATGATCCCAGGATCATCAACTTCACCTTGAACCCTGCTAGAGGATGCTGATTCCCAGGCCCAGGTGCAGAATCACTGAATCAGAATCTGCAGTTTAACAAGCTGGGCAGGTGGTTTCTAGTATGAGTTTGAGAAGCAATACTATGTAGTGTCCACTGGAGCAAGGTCCTATGGCGACAGGCTAGTTAGCTTCTCTCTGTTCTATGATTACAGAAGAAAGATGGGCACCTTCCCAGTCTGTGCTAGCTACCAAAGTGGCTCGTAAAGCAGGTCAGCTCAAGGGCCTCTTTCCTGGGCAAATTAAGTAAATTCTGACTTTCTCACCAGAGGCCAGTGGTTAATGAATGTGAAACACACACATTTGTAAAAAGATATAATCAAGCTGACACCGAGTGGTGGGGAAAGAAACCTTTGTATCTTTGAGGAGGAAGTAGAGTAGAAGAGATCATCTGGATTGTCAGGCACAAGGCTCATCTTCCTGACTCATGCAGTCCTGTTTTTCTGGTAGCAACTGTGCAATATTGCATTAGTCAAATGATTCTGCAACATCACTGAAATGACACAAAATGTCTGCTTGTGTCTGATGTGAGCATGAGTCTGAAAGCACATCAGTGCCAGCCCATCTGTTTCTCTGGAGAGTGGATCCAGAATTAATTCTGTTAGCAATAAACGGGCTTGGGCTTCCCTAGTGGCTAAGTAGTAAAGAGTCTGCCTGACAATACAGGAGACACAGGTTCAATCCCCGGTCTGGGAAGATCCCACGTGCTGCAGAGCAACTAAGCCTACCACCCCGACTACCGAGCCTGTGCTCTGGAGCCTGGGAGTCGTGTCTGCTGAGCCCACACGCCTAGAACCGTGCTCCACACGAAAAGAAACCACCTCAATGAGAAGCCCCCCTGCATCGCAACTAAAGGTTAGGCCCCACTCACCACAACTGGAGAAAAGCCTGCCCTGCAACAAAAACCCAGCATAGCTGAAATTTAAAATTAAAATAAAATTATTTTTAAAAGGTTTTAAAAATAAATAGCAGGCTCATTTGGCAGGATGGCCCTGGTAAGTACATATAAAAGGCCTATGTACCAGAAGCCCTGTCCTCACAAGGGGCATCACCAAAATAAGGGCAGGGACGCTTGCCCTGCCCTCCACCCATGCCTTGACAAATGCTTTTTCTTGGTTGAACTTAGCCACTCCACCTTCTAAAGCAGTGACTGGCAAACTTTTTTTGTAAAGGGACAGACAGTAAACATGTTAGGCTTTGTCAGCTTTATGGTATCTGCACTCAGCTCTGCACTGTAGCACAAAAACAACCATAAACAGTGTAAAGTAATGAAGGAAGTTTGTTAATAAAACTTTATTTACAAAAAAAAGCAGTGAGTGGGATTTGACCTAAGGATTTCAGTTCACTGAGTCCTGCTGTAGAGTGTCTAGACCACTGCTTCTCAAATTTTAAAGCGCATAGAAATCCCAGGGTGTCTTGGTAAAATGCAGGTTCTTGTTCAGTAGGTGAGGCCTGAGTTTCTACGTTTTTAACCAAGTCTCAGATAGTAATGATGGTGGTGATCTAGGACCATGTTTTGGACAGCAGGGATTGAGTTTAGACCAGAAGTTCTCAACCATGGATGCACCCTGGAATTATTGCAAGAAAAACAGGGCATGAGAGGATGGTCACGTCCCAGGTCTCAGGCAGGTTTGTGGGACGGGCCACCAAGTGAGGGTCCTTGGCTTCATGAAGGAAAGAATTTAAGAGTTAGCCATAGCAAAGTGAAAGCAGGTTTAATTAGAGAGATACACATTCCACAGACAGAATACTGTCCATCCCAGAAAGTGAGAGTGGCCCCCAAATATGGGGTGTTTGGTTTATATGGGCCGGGTAATTTCAACGGTCCATGAGTGGATTATTCCAACTATTTTGGAGAAAGGGAGGGAATTTCCAAGAATTGAGCCACCAACCACTTTTTCGTCTTCTATAGCTAGCTTCAAAACTGTCATGGCCCCTGTGGGTGTGTCATTTAGCTAATGGACCAATATTATAATGAGTACAATGAGGCTTAAGGTTTACAGGAAGTTGAATCGTTCACCATCTTGGACCTAGTTGGTTCTAACCAGTTTATGTAGTGCCCTCAACAGCTATGCCATTCTTCTGAAGGTTGTGCCCTATCCCCTTCCTATCTCAGAATCACCTGGAGAGCTTTAAAAATACCAGTGCCCAAGAGGAATGATGCCAAAATCTGGTTCCCACCTTTACCCTCTGGTTCTGGTTTCATTGGTCTGAGCACCTTTATTTAAAGCTCCCAGGTGATTCTGACATGCAGCTAAAATTAAAAATCATTGGTAGGATAGAATCTGGAATTTGGGGCATTCATGTCAACTGTTTGGTAGAGGAAGAGATATTCACCCGCAGACACTTCCTGAGAAGTTAGAATGTCCCAGGGAAGGTCATCTGTTGAGTGTGGGAAATACAGGTGGAATGGAGGACTTGAAAAGAATTGTGAAAATTCAGAACAGGTTCTCAGAACACTAGGAGAAGAGGCAGAGCCAGGGACAAAGGGATTCCCAGTGCTGTAAAGGGCCCACTGCAGTTAGAGAAAATTTTCAACTGAATAAAAGGAAGAATTTGCTGACAGTAAAACTGCCGAAGTTCTCATTGGCTCCCACTGGAAATGGCAAACGCCCCATCTCTGGATGATTTCAACCACTGGTGACCTCAGCACTTTTCATGCGCAAAACCTATGTATCAAGAACAGCCAAGCAGGGTGTTACCAGTAATTTTGGCTATTAAGAGTTAAACTGTCAACTTTTGCGAATGAATGACTTTAAAATTTCATACTTTATAATAAAATCAAGTCTGTCTCTGTAACAGCATCCCTCTTAACTGTTTGCATTATGTATTCTCTTTGAGTGGAATAAAAGGTGTGGCAAAAGCGGGTACCAGGAATTGCATACAACTCACCAGCTCTTGATGCTGGGAAAGATTGAAGGCAGGAGGAGAAGGGGACGACAGAGGATGAGATGGTTGGGTGTCATCACCAACTTGATGGACGTAAGTTTGAGCAAGCTCTGGGAGCTGGGGACAGACAGGGAAGCCTGGCTTGCTGCATGCAGTCCGTGGGGTCGCATAGAGTTGGACACGACTGAGTGACTGAACTGAACACCAACTCTTATCTCATTAGCAGAGGTGGTGTATCTCACACAAAACAAGGGCTTTGAACTGCGAGACAGACAGTGCTGTAGTAGAGGGAAATCCAAGAACTGAATTTGGAGCAGGGACATTGAAGTAGCAGTAGTTAAAACTCCTTCTAAGTCTGATACTTGGTGATTCTAAGAAAACACCTGTGCTTCTGTTTGTTCTTTTGGTTTGAATGTAAAAGCTCCCTTTAAGAGGAAGAATGAGTCACTACATAAATTATTCAGGGCTTGGAGTCCTTTAGAGAATTGCTATCTGGTCTTTGCTTGAGGCAGGGATCTTCTTCCACAGCCCAAGTCCAGGTCGAGGCTACAATTTTTATTTCTCAGATGCAGAGAAAGGCCATGCATGGATAATTAGGCCATAGGTAACAAGGTCTCCTTCATCCTGTATCTTTATGATTGTCAAAAGCATCACCTTGTGCATGGAATTATTTTCCTTAAAGGCCAGAATTGTTGCTTGGTCTAGATTAGGTGTTGCTGCAAAAGGATTAATTGCTAGCAAGGTGCAGTGTGACACACCAGTGTGCCCACATTCATATATCAGCTTTAATATTTTCCAGGCAAATAGATTGCTTTCTGCTCAGTGCCAACATCATCATCAGTAAAATGAGGATAATGGTACCTGTCTCACAGGGTTAGGAGGAGGACATAATACAGATCAAGTGCTTAGATTAGCAGCTGGCAGATACAAAGGTGAGTGAGTACTCAGGCTACATTAGTTATTATATAATCCCTGCCTTCCAGGAACTAAGAGAAAGATACACTTAAATGGACATACTTCTATAATACATGCAGCCAACAAGTAAGAACATAAAGCAAAAGCAAAATTAGACAGTAGGTATTTTATTACTTTTTTACACATAGCTGAGAAAAGAAGCTAAAGGCAAAGGAGAAAAGGAAAGATATACCCATTTGAATGCAGAGTTCCAAGAAATGGCAAGGAGAGATAAGAAGGCCTTCCTCAGTGATCAATGCAAAGAAACAGAGGAAAATAATAGAATGGGAAAGACTAGAGATCTCTTCAAGAAAATTAGAGATACCAAGGGAACATTTAAAGATGGGCACGATAAAGGACAGAAATAGTATGGACCTAACAGAAGCAGAAGATATTAAGAAGAGGTGGCTAGAATACACAGAAGAACTATACAAAAAAGATCTTCATGACCCAGATAACCACAATGGTGTGATTACTCACCTAGAGCCAGACATCCTGGAATGTGAAGTCAAGTGTACATCAAGGCTGTATACTGTCACCCTGCTTATTTAATTTATATGCAGAGTACATCATGCAAAATACTAGGCTGGGTGAAGCACAAGCTGGAATCAAGATTGCCCGGAGAAATATCAGTAACCTCAGATACGCAGATGACACCACCCTAAAGGCAGAAAGTGAAAAAAAACTGAAGAGCCTCTTGATGAAAGTGAAAGAGGAGAGTGAAAAAGTTGGCTTAAAACTCAACATTCAAACAATTAAGCTCATGGCATCTGGTCCCATCACTTCATGGCAAATAGATGGGGAAACAGTGGAAACAGTAAAAGACTTTATTTTGGGGGCTCCAAAATCTCTGCAGATGGTGATTGCAGCCATGAAATTAAAAGATGCTTGCTCCTTGGAAGAAAAGCTATGACCAACCTAGACAGCGTATTAAAAAGCCGAGACATTACTTTGCCAACAAAGGTCCATCTAGTCAAAGCTATGTTTTTTTCAGTAGTCATGTATGGATGTGAAAGTTGGACCATAAAGAAAGCTGAGTGCTGAAGAATTGATGCTTTTGAACTGTGGTGTTGGAGAAGACTCCTGAGAGTCCCTTGGACTGCAAGGAGAGCCAACCAGTTCATCCTAAAGGAAATCAGTCCTGAATATTCATTGGAAGGACTGATGCTGAAGCTGAAATACTTTGGCCACCTGATGTGACAAACTGACTCATTGGAAAAGACCCTGATGCTGGGGAAGACTGAAGGCAGGAGGAGAAGGGGACGACAGAGGATGAGATAAGATGGTTGGATGACATCACTGACTTGATGGACATGAGTCTGAGTAAGCTCTGGGAGTTGGTGATGGACGGGGAAGCCTGGTATGCTGCAGTCCATGGGGTTGCAGAGAGTCTGACACTACTGAGCAACTGAACTGAACTAATTTTATTACTTTAATAGATTCAACTTGCTTTTTTAAATTAAGCACCAACTCTTTTGCTTGGGATCAAGGTCTATTATGATCTGATGCCAATGTTTCTACACACATGACACTTTCTTCCTCATTAAGAAAATAACCTATAGTAGAACCAAGCCAGACCATTAACTGGGACCTAATGGGCTCTGTCCTTTCTTACCTCTAAAAACTCATTCATGATATTTATAAAACTTGTGTGTAATATAGTTTTTACTCACCTTAATTGGTCAGTATCTTCCCGCTAAGAGAGCTGATTCTTAGATAGGTTAATAAGGAGCCTGGAGCCCTCAAGAAAGAGGTCCAGGGCTCTCAAGGAGGAGAAAAGTATAAATGTTCCTTAGTCTTAGTCACATAAGACTTTTATTTAAGCCCAGAGCTATTTTCTTTAAGTTATTAGTTACTATATATTCTTTAAGCTATACCTTTTTATTTTCTTTAAGCCCAGAGCTGATGATCACACAGCAAAACAACTCACCTTAAGTAGAGTGGATCTGGTAAGACTTTTTCCTATTGTTAGTTCTAATTGTTAATTTAAGAAGTGTGTTGTGGGAGTGGGTCTGGTAAAAGTATATAAGACCTTGCTAAGACCAGGGCACTCTCCATCCCCCTTCTGATGTCCGTGTCAGATGCTTTCTCTGTCTTTATACTTTAATAAAACTGCTACACAAAAGCTTTTGGGTGATCAAGCCTGGTCCCTGGTACCGAAGCTAAATCTTCGTTGGAGATCACGAATCTGACATTGTTCACCATAAGCTACCACCACCGTTCACTGTCCAGGCCAAATAACTTTGTCCGTGAAGACTTTCTCTATAATCCCAGCAGATGGACAGAATGTATTTATCCCTTTCTGTGGAGTCAACACTTCATGCCTATGGAGGCATACCATATTCATCATACACTCCCTTGGTTTAGAGTTATTTTTATGAAACCCCCCAGGTTTAAGTACCTTGAAAGACAGAAATTGCTCCTTATTCATCTTTACATCCATCCTCTGATCTGACCCCGGCACTGCCACTTACACAATGCGGACTATGGTGCCTGATACACCGTAGGCATTTGACAGGTGTGAGCTGGGTCCATGAATCTCTGGGATGTAAGAAAGCATAAGGGTGAAGAGGGAGGGAACTCCTCGTGTAGCCCAAATTGTTGTTCAGTCACTAAGTGGTGTCTGATTTTTTGCCATCGCATGAACTGCAGCACACCAGGCTTCCCTGTCCTTCACTACCTCCCAGAGCTTGCTTAAACTCATGTCCATTGAGTTGGTGATGCCATCCAACCATCTCATCCTCTGTTGTCCCCTTCTCTTGCCCTCAATCCCTCCCAGCATCAGGGTCTTTTCCAAAGAGTCAGCTGTTCGCATCAGGTGGCCAAAGCATTGGAGTTTCAGCTTCAGCATCAGTCCTTCCAATGAATGTTCAGGGTTGACCTCCTTTAGGATGGACTGTTTGCTGTCCAAGGGACTCTCAAGAGTCTTATCCGGCACCACAATTCAAAAGCATCAATTCTTAGGTGCTCAGTCTTCTTTATGGTCCATTAAGAACCCCATGAATACAATGTAGCCCAAGTGGCAAAACAAAAAGTAGATGCCTATAACCCAGGGGGTGCAAACACTTACTAAAGTTCAATGTCTGAGAACAAATTCTTGCATACATCAGGAGCTAGCCACACTCACGGCCTCTTCTGAAAGAACTGTCCCCGCACTCAGAACCCCTGGAGAAATGATGGATGAGTCAATTTTGTTGTTCTGTAAGAGTTCATCATCTAGCCTGAGTTAATTGGATGAGGGCAGTCAGTTCATTGAAAGCCTCCTTCATAGAAACCTAAAACCTCAAGAGATAAGGCTCAGCTAACGGCTCTCCCAATTGAGAATGTCAGATTGAGATTTGGAGTATTTAACCAAGAGCTATAAATACCAGAGCTGCTGAAATAATGACACAGCTGTATTTATTGAGCATGTACTATGTGTCATGACTATTCAGAGTATTTAAAGAACATTCTCTTATTTACTCTTCACAATACTTTGAAGTTGAGGCTGTTACTCAGTTCAGTTCACTTCACTCGCTCAGTCGTGTCCGACTCTTTGCGACCCCATGAATTGCAGCACGCCAGGCCTTCCTATCCATCACCAACTCCCAGAGTTCACTCAAATTCATGTCCATTGAGTCGGTGATGTCATCCAGCCATCTCATCTTCTGTTATCCCCTTCTCCTCCTGCCCACAATCCCTCCCACCATCAGAGTCTTTTCCAATGAGTCAACTCTTCGCATGAAGTGGCCTAAGAATTGGAGTTTCAGCTTTAGCATCAGTCCTTCCAAAGAACACGCAGGACTGATCTCCTTTAGGATGGAGTGGTTGGATCTCCTTGCAGTCCAAGGGACTCTCAAGAGTCTTCTCCAACACCACAGTTCAAAAGCACCAATTCTTCGGTGCTCAGCTTTCTTCACAGTCCAATTCTCACATCCATACATGTCCACTGGAAATAGCCTACTTAGCCTTGACTAGACGGACTTTTGTTGGCAAAGTAATGTCTCTGCTTTCGAATATGCTATCTAGGTTGGTCATAACTTTCCTTCCAAGGAGTAAGCGTCTTTTAATTTCATGGCTGCAATCACCATCTGCAGTGATTTTGGAGCCCCCAAAAATAAAGTCTGACACTGTTTCCAC